>RJWM01005000.1:0-96062 GCA_004363535.1 Dasyprocta punctata | reverse complement strand
TTTTTTTTTTTTTTTTTTTTTTTTTTTTTTTCCCGGCACCGGGGATCGAACTCACAACCTCACACCTGCAAGGGTAGGCGCTTAAGCCGCTGACCCAAACTCCCAGCCCTGGTTTTTTTGAGGCAGGGTCGCACTATGTAGCTCTGGCCGGCCTTGCGCTCGTGTTGTAGCCCAAACTGGCCTTGAGCTCACAACGCTCCGCCTACCTCAGCCTCCCGGGTGCTGGAATTAAAGGCATGTGCCACCACGCCTGACTAGGATCTACAGAATTCTTAATTCCACCAAATATCAATTAAAATTAAAGATATAAATGAGAAAAATAAACATTTTTCTTCTTTTGTAGAGGAGCTTAGTCCATGAAGTAAACTTTCTGATTTTCATCTGAAAATCAAAGGAGAATAAGGCAACATTATATGTTGAAAATACCGTAGGTCAAAATGCCTTCAGTGCACCTAAAGCAAGGAACATCATAGCTGAACAATACAATACGCTCTAGAATATCAAGTTGTTTACCCCCATAGTCACGTGACTGACTGGGAGGTTTCATTCATACCACTGCCTACCACAGCATGGGAATATGGAACCTAAACTCTCTAGCCCAGGAAAATTTAAAGTTCAAAATTTACATATAATTTCTACTCATGGCCTGTTTCCTTCACGCCATTGCAGGGTAAAACTACCGCAAATTTTTTTAAAAGAAGTGTAAATGGAGGAGCATCAATAATTTTCCTCATTGACAATTTGCCTTTCCATTTCAGTTACCTATGGCCAATGATAATTCAAAAACACTAAATGGAAAATTTCAGAAATAAGCAATTCACAGTTTTCAATAACATTGTGCAGTATATAATTATTCTACTTTATTCTTAAGTATTCTTAATCTCCTACTGTGCCTAATTTAGAAATCAAACTTTATCACAGGTGTGTATTCATGAGATTTGGCACTATCCATGATTTGGATAGATTTGGTACTATCCACTGGGCATATTGGATAGGAAGACATTATTATATTAACCTAGCTACTGCAGTTGGGGTAATTTAACTTGAAAAAAACGATCAAAGTATGGCTGGTATTGTATTTCTGTACATCAAGGTCAATTGTGAAGTAATCAATTTAATTGAAAATGAAAGGTCAATTTAACATGGGGCTAAGAAGACACTGAAAATAATTGAAAGTGATATATATTTTTTATTTTTAAGTTTTGAGACCTGGCTTACATTTTAGGCATGTCATGCTGTTTTGTTATCAATTTGAATATATGTGCATCCTCCAACAATGCTTTTTAATATATATTACAAGTGTTTTATATATATATATATATATCTCCTACAGCTATACTTGTTTCTCTAATTACCTTGTACTTAACATAAATTGTATTGTGCATGAAGACTTGAAGCAAAGAATTGGCCCATGCATGGAAGAGCAGGTTTCTATTTATACAACACCATTCTTCCTCAGCTCACTCAAGCTTGGATTGCAGTATGTTGTCTAGCTTCTCCAGAAATCTTCCTTTTTCATTTACAATAATAAAAATTCATTTTTTTGTCCACATGTTTAAAATGTTTTGAAGCTGCCATTCACTAACAGCCTTAGTTTAGTTACACACAAACTGTTTGAATGCCATCAAAATTTAAGTTACAGCTTTCTCCCTAATTATGAGCCATACATTATTGTCTATATCATCTGTTCAATAAACAGCCTTTGTGCCTGCCAAAAGAATATCTGGAGGTGTTCTTATTTACATTGTATTTTGAAAATATAAACAAAAACACAAATAAGACTTACTGAATGTTATAATTAATAAAACTATCAGATCAAAACTTTACCTTGTATTTTCCCTCTTAACGCATCTCTTTAAACAGAGCTGACATTTGAAAAAAGATTGTAACTTTTACAGAAGGGAAAGCAAAACATTTAATATTAGTTATGGTAAAATTTTGGATTCACTGTATACAAGAGCACATATGTGTTAAAGCATGATAAGGAGTTGAGATTCTCTTAATGTTAAACTGATACATAGTGAGTATATCTTTTAGCATCTGATATCTATGGCAGATATAATGCATTCAGAAGAAAGAAATATTAGAATAAGCATTAATTAACTGTCTGAAAACATTAATTACTAGTTTGAAATCAGTGGTATTGTCTTCATTCCTTCAAATGAATGAGGATTCCATTTTTAGGAAGTCATTTTAATTCACATATTATGAAATATAATTGTATAGTTACAATGGACACAAATTAGTTTTTCATGATTAAACATGATTAATAAAATATTTCTGTTCAGAAATTAGATAGCACTTTATGTTGGCCTCTACTGAATTCTCATTGACATTTTTCCAGTTTTATTTATAATGTTTTATTGATTCAGTGCTTTACATATTGAAAACTAAGTATTGCTTTCTTTAAAATTGGTCAAAGTAACTGCTGTAGTCAACAGTAATGTGGTATTACTACTAATAATAATTGTACAAATATTACTTAGTTTCATGTATCACCACAATTTTTCAAACAAATGTATGAGGTAGTACTATTATTATTTTGTGAGCAGGGAAATCAAGGCATCAAGCATTTAAGGCATATGATCATAATCTGGTGGTGGAAACTCTGCATTGTGATTTCTGAGTCTGTGACCTTAATCTTTACAGAGTAATTTTTTTGAACAGCACAACTTTTATTGTAAAAACAGTGATCTTCTTAACCATCCACACCAAGCTTTAATTCCTATTAATGGGAAGCTAATTGCTGTAAACTGTTTTTTTTCTGCTCCTACTTGTGTTTAACTCAAAATTTTAAAATACTGTAGCTGAGAGTAACTTTTTAATTTCAACTTTGCAATAATGTTGCTTTTCTCATTGTGGAAAATGAGTTTGGCCATTCTAGGTCCCCTGTCCTCTGCATGTGCACAAGTGCCATTGCACACAAACACAGCGAGATGATGATGCTGCTTACACCAGTGTTCATTGTTTGCCTGATTATGGCTAACTACGAAAGTATTATTTACAACTAATATTATGTATATATCAAAGAGGAGTGATATAGGTTCAAATATATTGAGACCAGCATTTTAAACTATTAAACGTGGTTTATTTTGTATACTACATGGTTTACTTTGACATTTCTTCTAGTGCATAATTTTATTTTTAAAGTGAATAATATTTTGCACATTTGCTCAATATTATTGTTTCTTTAATATTTGGATCTTGAAATTAATTCTCACAGAACTCAAAATTCTTCACATAACAACCACGTGTACCGGCCATCGGGCACTTCATCAGTCTGTGAGTATGGTGGGTGGAGGTGATTGAAAGAGAAGAAGGTAAACATAGAAAAGTAGACAAAGGCAGAAATCCACTTCCAGGACCCTCTGATCATTCGCTGCAGTCTTGTGTGGTTTCTCTCTTGGGCTGAAGAAATGTTGTTTTCAAGAAACTTCTCTTTGTACTCATTTTGAGAATCTCATTGCCACCTCCCTCACCCAAGAGAGTTTCCTGAGCAGTAGGACATGGGAGCCAAACTGCCGGGGCTCTGTCACCTGAAATTATCTTTATTTTACCTTCATTAATTGATAATATGGATTGGCATGATATTCTAAATTGTACATCTTTTCCCATCTGTTGACTTCTTATATTAATCTTCTAATCATCTAATCTATTTTATTTTTGAGATATTGTTGAGACAGTTTCATACTTTTGTATTCTAAAATTCCCTTGAAATTTTATTTCTCATATTACATTTTTAATTTTCAAGAATTCTTTTGTTCTGTATCCTCTCATGTGGTTATTTCCTCTCTGAAGATTTTAATTATAGATTTTTTTCCTTTTCCTCCGCTTCATCTTCTCAATTTTTATTGAATTATTTGTTTTGTTTGTTCTTTTGGACTCTGTCCTGCATTTTAAATGTTATTGTTGATGGTCTAGTGATACTCTGTGTCTCCATTCATTTTTAAAATGAGAACTCTAAAAACCAGGTGCACACATTTTGTGCAAGGGCAAAACTTTTTGATTGATGGACACTATTGTACCACAATGAGCTCCATAAAAGGATTTATAGCTCTTATCAATTGTACTGGGCAGTTTTCCCAGAAAACAAAAATCTATAAACATCTGGGATGGGCTGGAGCCTAGGTATAATGAGTAAGTTCTTGGGATTCAAATAGGGGTCCATAGTTGAAACTTTTACTATTCAGAATGCTAAATGTCACTGAGTCATCCTGTTTTTCAGCCAAATGGGTCATATGTCTCCTCAAGTGTACTCAGGTCTCCAAAGCCAGAGCTACACTGATTCATTCTTCACAAAGAGTAACCTCCTGCAATTTTGAGTTTGGAGAAAATGCAGTGTTGTGATTGCACAGGCTAAAGAAAGAAATTTGGACTCTGCTAATTTTACAGACTTTCTGCCACCTGTTTTCCATTTCACTTATATCCTGGCTTTCAGTGATATCTGGTACCTACTATACCCACATATTTCCATGGATCTTTGATGTGAGTCAAATTTTTGCAACTTAACATCCCCCCCACCACCACACAAGGCAATTATATTTCAGCTTTCTCTACTTTGTTAAGTCAGTTTCCTATACCTTCCATCTTTGAGTGTATCAATTTCTTTGTCTCTCTCATATTCTACAGTTTCTTATAATTTGAAGATAGGATGATCTTTGTGCTTATACCACTTTTATTCACTCACTACAATTTTTTTAGTTAGACAACTAGAGTTACCAGTAAATACAGATTATTATATCAACCTTGATTTTGTGAAATGATTATAAATTTCCCAACTTTTCCAGGAAAAGTAACTTAGAACATTTATTCTTCTTGTCACATAATTTCCTTGTTATTTTCTCAGACACATGTACAGTGTACATTTCTATTAATAAAGCCGAGATTTCTAATGGATATTTAAGTCATACACGCACTGTGTGTTAAACCACACAGAAGTGTCTGAATAAATCACAGTGAACAGACAGTGAATAGATCATCATTGGCTGGACCGAAAGCCATTCAAAAAAATTTTTTTCCTTTAAATTGCCTTCCTTCATTCCTCCTGACTATTGTCAAGACAAAGAAACATAAAAAAGAAGAATTAATATAATTTATAATAATACAAGTAGCAAACTTGTTATGAAAGAAGTTAATATGGCTACCAATATAACCAAGTTATAAAATAGCAATATTATTTAACAGTCAGTGAAAAATGTGACATTTGGAGTCAGTTACCAATTTCAAGCAGTCTGGTTCTGTTGTTGCCACCTAAAAAAAGACTGTCTGTGATTCTCTCTTTCTGTTCTTTTTTTCCCTTTTAATTGCCATTTTTTCCCAGACCAGCTGTAGCATCTATGTCCTGACTTTGATCCAACTACTTACTTTAACCCAAAGAAAATGTCTCCCGGAGACTATGTATATCACTGCAATGTCTCCATTCTTGACAGGCTTGCTGTTTTAACAGAATAGAATGCAAAGAGAGCTGCAGGAAGTGAAGCTCCCACATACTGGGGAAGAGAAAATTAAGACCTCTGTTAGTAAATATTGGCACAAAAGTGCAGATCTTTTCACCTAAAATAATACTGTGAACATGTGAGATTAAAATTTCAATTGAGGCCATGGAAACCAAGGTTAGCTTGTTTGCTTTTTCTGAGAAGTAGCGCATTAAAACACTTTCATTTGACACAGGACAATTAAGTCATTTCATCCTTGGTCTTGAGTGGGAGACTGGCAGGGGTCTTTGAGGTCTTTCACAGGGAGCTGCAAATTAAATTTGATATAACTGAGACATTTAGAAACCCTTCAGTCTTAACGTTTTAAAATTGTATTCAAACTGGATATCAGAATGAAATTGAGTGTTTACAAGTAGAAAGCTGGTAGCTGTTCAATGTACAAAGTCTAAATAACTCTTATTTTGGACATATTCTAGTGGATTCAGGTCAGAACCATATTCAGTCAGAATTTTATATGAGCTGCTCTTTTGAGGGAAACACTTCACTGATTGCCTCAAAGAAAATGTGAATGGCATACATGACTTGTTAGGGCTACATATTTCTAATGATTTTTTTTTCTTTATGAGAGGAAAGCCATATTTTCAGCACAGTGGTAAGTACTGAGGGGCACATTGAGAAAACAAAAAATATTAGCTGCATTGCTGAGTTAACAGGGAAAGGAAGAAACACATACATGTAAACACAATAGAGAATCTAATACTCCCAAGTTGAAGTTTTAAAAATTTTATGTTGCACAGTCATTAATTTAAAATATAAGGTAGACTTTTATGGCAGAAGGAGGGCTCTGTCATGTTGTATAGCTGATTCTAGTTCCTTATGGGGTTGCATTAGTCACTTCCCCTTTGCTAGAACAAAAAAATATGCCCCCTACAATTTAAAACAACACAGGTTTATTTTGACTCATGTTTTTGAAGATTCAGTCTATGGTTTGTTGGTTCCAAAGCAGAAATGTGTGGCTGAAGGTCATAGTAAAGGAACACTGCTTAACCCATGAAAGCCAAAAAAGGCAGAGAGAGAAAAAAGAAGCCACAACTGTGAATACACATTTGGAGGTCATGCCTGCAGTGATAGCCCCCTCCTCCGGCCACACACTGATGGCCCCCAGCTCTAACTATGAGACTTTGGGAGACTATTTCAGTTTTAAGCCATTAACATTCTGCCCTTTGACTGAATAGACTCATGTCTATCTTATAATAAAAAAGTCATTTATCTCATTTTTAACAGTCACCACAGTTTCAACAGTTGTGGTATTGCAGAAAAGTCCAAGCCTAATGTCTTCCTGGAGACTCAAGGTAAAGTCTTTATGGCGTGCCCCGATAAAAATCAAAAGCAGAATGAAATATTTTAAACATTTAAAGGCACAGCATAAACATTTCCATTTTAAAAGGGAAGAATAGGGGAGTAGAAAGGACTGGTGGGACCAAAGCAAGACTAAAGCCAAGCAGGGGCCATATTAAATCCTATAACTTTGTGTCCAGCGCCTGGAACAAGTAATGGTGAGATATGAATTCCAAGGAAGCTCTATCCCTATGGCCTTGCCAACTATACTCCATGTGACATCTCTCTTGGGCTACCTTGATTTTCCTCAGGAGATTTTCCATCTTCTTGACCTCTCCAAATTCCGACTTTCTGCTCACAATCAGTTTCACTCTCATAGCTTCATGCATTGGCCCTGTAGGGCACTCCCAGTATCTTGTGACCCCACAACTCTTGTATTGTATATTCCTGAAAAACCAGTATCACACAAAAGAAGACAAGGTTTGCTTCTAGCTCAAGTAGAAGCTTGACTCTATTAAACTATGGCTACAGGAGGTTCTGAGTGTCTAGATGACTGAACTCAGGGATAAATTTTTGTAGGCTGCCCTGAAAGAGCACATCTTCCTAGAGCTTTCTTCTCTGAGCAAAGTTTTTAGAATAAGTTTACCTTTTTACACCTCTGAACTTGCAAAGGGTGAATGGGCCCTCTCCAATTCATGAGATGGCTTCAAACTAACATTTCTATTGTTCTGATACAAAGTGCTTGGGTTTTTTGTTTGTTTGTTCATTTTTTTTTAATATTCTTATTTTTAGCAACAATGCTCTCTTTGTGTGCATTTCAGGTTCTTCCTTTCTGGAGAAACTTCAAACATTTTGCATTGAATTTTTGTTCTTATTTCTCATTGTAGACAAAACTAAAAGCAGCCAGCAGTACCCATGCCACTGGTCTAAACACTGGGCTACCTTGAAATGTCCTCTGCAAGATTAATTAGTTCACCACATTTAGTTTCAGTTTCCTGCTAAGTCTCAAGACAGAGGCAAAATATACAGTCGTTGTCAGGATGTAATGTACATGGCCCATACACAGAGAACACCTTCCCATTAGACAGCAAGACACAACCTGCATGACTCACCCCTCTGATCTATACCTTGCATAGGCTGTGGGGATATGCCATTTTGACCACCACTCAGTCACTGTGTGAACCTCTTAGAACTTGTGTATGTTTGTTTTAAAATGACCAATTAAACTTCATTGTAGGAAGCCTGTTTGAGTAAAATACTTGACCCAATAAAGGCAATGGTCCATTAACATCTTCTTCTCTTCACTTGTTTACTGACCTTAAAGTGTGTGTGTGTGTCTGTGTGTGTGTGATCCCAAATATTTATAAGTAATAGAAGTACAATGTTTCCAATTTATGTGTCTGTCTTAGCTACTTTTCTTGTAGCTTAGACACAATAACTGCAACTCTATAGAAGGAAAGGTTTATTATAGAAGGATCACAGTTTATAGAATTTTCAATTCACAGTCATCTTGCTCTAATGGGCAGAGTGGTGTGGCAGAGTGTCATGAAACAGGAGAAAGAGCTCCTAGCATAGCAGGAAGAACAGAGTGATCAAGGGAGAAGGGAGGGAGATACACATCTCCAGGTCATTGACCCAAGTCCTCCAAATATGCTTCACCTCCCAACATCACATTCAACTGTAAACTCATCAGTGGAGAAATCTACCAATGAATATCATAGTCCCATAATTTAGTCACCTCTCTTAAACCCCATCTATGAGTCTATGAGTTTTTTGGGGAACATTTAGATATAAACTATAACAGTCTCCTAACCAATAGAGAGTGATTCCCAAGTTAAAGATCCTAAAGTAATGAAAAATTCTATCTTAAGAAAATTACAGATTTTTCTTACATATGAAGTCAGAAACAATTGTTTCCATTATAAGAATACATGACACAAAGGCTAAAAATATGATTTTACTGAAGTCATGAATTCTGAGGCAGTCATTATGGATTTTTATTTAAATATTCACTGTTTGTTGGGTCTTCCTTAATTTTAAAAGATTAAAAAAATAGAATATCAAATACCATCACCCAGTTTTCCAAATTAACAAAAATATTACCATTTTCTTCTTTCCTTTGTCCTTCCCTACCCTCCCTTCCTTCCTTCTCTTACTACTTTTCTAGTTTAGTTTAGTTTAGTTTAGTTTAGTTTAGTTTAGTTTAGTTTAGTTTAGTTTAGTTTAGTTTTTGGTACCAGGGATCAAACTCACAAACTCGCACCTACCTGGCAGGCACTTACAGCACTGAGCTAAATCCCCAGCCACATTTTTTGATACAGGGTCTCACTATGCAGTTCAGGCTGGCCTTGAACTCACTTTGTAGCCCAGGCTGGTCTCATACTCACAACAATCTTCCTGTCTCAGTCTCCCAAGTGCTTGGATTAAAGGCGTGGGACACCAAGCCTGTCTTCTACTTTCTTTCATAAAATTAATGATCAGCAAGATGTTCAAGTCTTTATCTCAGACATGTGGAGATTTAACTATGTGGCAAAGGATGATTATGAATAAGAGATGGAGGTGAGGTCACACAAATTTAAAGACTAAAAACTGAAAAGTACTTACCATTATTAAGAATATATGAAAGAAATGCTGTCTTGTATTGGGTGTTCTTGACATAAAGCTTGAGAAAGGGATTTGTATAAGTCTGAAAAACTAGAAAGGAGAAAATAGAGAAGCATATGAAACGGGAAAGAGATGAATAAGGTGAGTGTAGCATCAGTAGCAGTAAGTCTTGTCTTAATCCACTGAATAAAGGAAGTTTCTGAAGCATAAACTGTAGTGTTCAGTTCCTCACTCTTCCTTTATGCCAAGGTGAGGATTTTTTGTAACACTGCCAAGTTTTTTTTTCCAATCAGGTCAGTCATCATGTGCATTCTCATCTAGTAGAGATGGGAGAATGTTCTATGTAGGTTATTGGCTGCTGCCACCCAAAAACTGACGAAGAGAATAAAATGGGGCACCCTAACCCCCACTGCAAATGCTTGGAAACATAACAAGTTGTTGTATTTTGTATTTCTCATAACTTAGTTATAAAAAAAGATCAGGCAATTTGAAATACAATCCAATCACATTTTACAGAAATTAAATACGTGTTTTAAAATTTTTATTCAAGAATACAATCTGGCAATTCAAAAATATAGAATATATGAGAAGGAAATTGTAGAGATTAATGAATTTGAAAACAGTGTACCCTTATTGGAGTTTAAAAAAAATAATGAAAAGGCAATGTTTGAGTTAATTATACCTTAAAATTTTTTAGAATTTAAATTAATTATCAGTACAGCAAAGAAAAAATAAATAAAGTGGATATCTGCCTAGATAAATAATAATAAAATAATAAATCATTGAAGATAAAAGCTCCAAAAAGCATTAAAGAATTCAAAAGAAAACAGAAGAAATAAGGCAGAAGGATTAGAAAGGAAATGAAAACTGTTTATTTGTGGATAATGATTTTCTATATAAAGACACTGCATAACTAAGTGATTAAAATTATCATTAGAATTCTGAATATAGAAAAAATCAATCTGTCAATTGTATGTCTATGTAGTGTCAACTTGAGGTTAACATTACATTTTATAAAAGACAATATGTGGAATAATAATGAAAGTATAAAATGCTTAAGAATATGTTGAACATTAATGCACAGTTTGTTAATGGAGAAAATAAAACTTTTTTGAAAAACATTAAAGGAGTCATAAATAAATTGCGATAAATGTTATATGCTCTTGTGTAGGAAATCTCAACAGTGACACGAATCAATTCTTGCGAAATTGAATTAAAACTTAATTGCCGTTCAATTGAAATCCCAGCAGGAGCTTTTATAAGCACAATAAATCCATACTAAATTTATTTAGATATATTCTAAATTTATAAGTAAAAATAAAAGAACTCTGGGAAACAGACAATCTTTACAAAAAGAAGTTGAAATTTAATTTAGCAGATGCCAGACCCAACTAAACCAATGAAATCCTCTCTCTGTCTTTGTCTCTCTCTCTCTGTCTCTCTCTCTCTTTGTCTCTCTCTCTCTCTGTGTGTGTGTGTGTGTGTGTGTGTATAGATGTGTGTTGAAAGCTTGTATAGGAAATCAGCATATTGAATTACACTGTAGGCAAATAACCTGTATGGGAGGATATAAAGTAAATTTAACACTTCACATTCCTCACAAAATTACTTTTAGACTTACTAGAATTTAAAGATGGGTTAATGGTATAGGTTAGTGGCATAGCACTTTGCTAGCAAGTGAGAAGACCTGGGATCAATTGCTAGTCATGCAAAAAACAATTTTAAATTTCATTTACAATCTCTCTAAAATATTTGTTTAAGCTTAGTATAAACTGTCAAAATAGAATACTATGTAGCAATCAAAATTACATCCGAAGGGTGAATCCCAGCAAACACAGTGTTAACAAACACTAGGGAAGAATATGAGCAGGATCTTTACATTTATACAAAGTTTATAGTTAGGAAAAATCAGCTCATGTATTTTGTGGGTACATACATAAGTATAAAACTTTTAAAAAGTTAATAAATGATTTACACAGACTATAACTCTGGTAATTTCTGGATCTGGATAGGAAAAAGATTTCCAGTGTTCTTTGTACCTTGGGAGATGAGAACATGGTGCTGATTATACTTTGAGTGATTTACATACAAATGTTAAACTTTCAATGTGGTTAGCATGGAATAGTTTGGGTCATAAGTTACAAGCCAGCACTCGGGAGGCTGAGGTAGGCGGAGCGTTGTGGGTTCGAGGCCGGCTTGGGATACAACGTGAGCGCAAGGCCGGCCTGAGCTACATAGTGCGACCCTGCCTCAAAAAAAAAAAACCCGGGCCGGGAGTTTGGCTCAGTGCCTTAAGCGCCTGCCCTGGCAGGAGCGAGGTTGTGAGTTCAATCCCCGGTACCGAAAGAAAAAAAAAAAAAAAAAGTTACAAGCACTCTCAACACTTGTCCTCACTCACCTAGCTAATTAACATATTCAGTGTCCTAATTCACAGCATCATTCATTCATGTTTCATAGGAGTTATAATTTGTAATCATACACTTGTTTGGGTGTTTCCACATTGAATATTGGTTTCTCTTACTAAGCTGAACACAGTATAGAGAACTGAAGGCATGTTTATATAGTTCACCACTGTGAGTTTCAATGTGAAGCCATATGTGATTAGGTTTTAATACTTATAAGACTCTTCTGTCTCTGAAGATGAGTTTCACCACATGGCAGAATGGAAAGCTCTGCTAAGGCAATTATGCAATCACTCGATTAAGTGAGATAACACAAATGGTGCAGCACAACCTGGACATGATGTTTTCCATGCATAAGTAATGGGTGTTGCAAGCTGTTGGTGTCAGATTTCACACACAACCTAATGACGCCATCCAAAGTAGTTGTTTTTCATTTTGTTCAAATTTATCCAGAGAAGAGCAATGTTTATGTTGCAGCCACTCCTTCTTGCTAGTTACATGTGCGTATGTAGAATGTCTTGCTAGCTCATAAACTCAGATTGTGACATCAACACTGAAAACTGGGGAAATCCAGCAGGGCTGTGCTTAATGTTACTTTTCATAGTGAATTATGGACCCATAAATGTGGAATAAAGAGGCCAAAAGATAAAACAGGCATTACCTAATTCCAATCCTCAATTACTAGTATCTTGAAAAGGCTCATTCACTATTAGAGAGACACAGTATTATTGGAAATCAATAAAGGACAACCCTTATAAACTGTTGACTACAAACAAGAGTGGGTGTGGATATCAATTTAGTTTCAGGCATCCTTTCTTGAATAGATACATTAGAGTAATCAACATCAGAGCTCAGAGAATTTGTGAACTTTTTTCCTATACATACTACTTTAAAATCAAATCTGAGATGTTATTTATTCATTGTGAAAGATGATAATCCCACAAAAGGGCTAATGGTGGTTATAAGAAGCTATCTATTGAAAATGTAAATACATGTCACCTTGCAAAGATGCTAAAATGTGACAAAAATGTCTTAGAATCAATTAAATATGGTGTGTACACTTACTAATATTGGTCTCTGATATTAAATATATGTTAGTGTACATTGTGGCTAAAAAAACATTTGAAAGTCACTGTTACAGAAAATGTATTTCCTCAAATTGAAAGAAATATTATAAAATAATACATAAAACAGACTGTTCAACTAGAGTTCTTAAAAAGCACACCTGGTAAATTAATATTAAATAATATTTCCAATATTGACTGAAGAATTCCACATACATTATGAAGGTATCAGTTGGATTATTAATTATACCAACAAAAAAAACCTATCAAAACCTATGAAATGTGATAGCTAATAGAGAATGAAAACCCAATGGATTTGTCAAACACCAAGAAAGTGGATAGCCATGTTCCTTCCTTGACACCACAGACATTTTGGAAAATCAGATTTTTCTGTAATGCATGTAATTTGTTACCAGTCACATTCGATAAATTTTATAATATCTTTTAATAATCAAAATGTGAACAGTAAAGTTGCTACTATACCTTTCTGAAAAATTTGCTTAAATTATTCTAACAAAACATTGCTAATCTTTTATTTCTGCAGAATCAAGTACAGAAGTGAGCAGATTCACAAACTTGTAAACATCATGAAAAGAATTGTATAGAGGAACTGGAGCCACTCGAATGCCATGGGGCTCTCTCTTGTCACACTAAGGAGAGAAAAATAAGGTAAGGTTAAAATATTATTAGGATTTTTTACGTACTGAAAATCTATTTTCAAGATCAACTTTCATAAAGCAATCATGCTAACTACTCCAAACCTTAACATGTAAGTAAGTATTGTCACTCTAAGTAAGATGTGGTTTTTCTGTTATGTGATACTGTCTTCTGAATAATAGTTAAAATAATGTGGTTTGGAATATGAATATCCAATGTGGTTTGCTGAATTCTACCCAGCAATTACCTTCCATCTGCAACAAATCAGTGAGAGGTTCCCAAACCCTGGCTGTGGACTTTTGCTGGACCTTGGGCTGGGAGGAACCAGGCTGCACAGAAAGAGTTGCACGGGCAAACTAAGGAAGTCACTCCTCTTTGGTGAGCTCTGCATCCTGTCAGACCAGGGGAGCCATTGGATTCTCATAAGAGCAAGAACCCTAGTGTGAACTATACAAGCAAGGGATATGGATGGCCTGCTCCTTTGAAATCATTCCAAAACCATCCTGCCACATGCCCTCACTCCACTGTCTGCAGAAAAATTATCTTCCATGAGAACACTCCATGGTGTCAAAACCATTGGAGACTGCTGATAATAGATCCTATTACAGTTTCACCAAGTGGAAACTCAGGAGGAGATAAAGCCTGTGGACACATTTAAGAGAATTAGAATGTCACAGCGGATGTTGGGTAATATATAGTTCAGTGGTGCAGCTACCGCCTGGCAAGCACAAGGTCTTGAGTGCTATTCCCAGGCCCCTCTGCACCCTCCAAAAGAAGAATGTCACAAGGATCTAGACAACTTTAGCATATTACACTTAAATTAAATTCTCTGACCTATGATTTCACAAATAATGAGGTGAGTGTATTTCTGAGTATGTTGTGGGGTCCAGAATTAGGATCAGATAATTTGACATAACCTGAAGGTCACTAGGGTCAGCTTTAAGAAATAATCGTTAAAAGATACATGATCTGTGTGGTGACCCATTAAATTCCCAAAAATACATTTTAAATCCAAATTATAAATGAAAAATTTCAAACCAACAGATCTTCATGAACTTTCCTGAGAACAGTCAGTGTGAAAAGGGCTTAGCTTGATTTTCAATTCTGATTTTCTGATTTGTTCCTCTAGAATCTAAGGTGACTTTTCCCACAGATTTGAGGGCAAGGTAAGTGGAGAAATGCCTAAATTATATTATCTTTAGAAGTATATTGCCATCTGTTTTCCCTGAAGTAACTTGATTAACAATTTCTTAGTTCTCTTCAAGAGATTAAGAATGCCATTTAGACCCAAGACTTTAAAAAAAAAAAAAAAGAAAATCAAAGCATTATTCCTTGTAGTGCTACCATTCTAGAGAAATTTGTCCATCTATGGGGCTGAAATGACAAATGAGCGAGGAGGGGATAATTTAGCACAATCAAGCAAATAAACAAGGCTGAATTTTTCTTTTGGTAAATTATGCTGTTTTGCTCTGTATGGAAAATAAATATATATTGGAGTTTTTATGATTCAAAACTAGTGACTTGATGAAAAATATTTTCTAGTCTACTCTGATGAAAGAATTTATTTCTGCCCTGATAGTTATGAAAAGAATTAGTAATTTATGTGAAAATTATTTCTTACAACCAGCATTTGCTCTTGTTAGAACTGACAGATAAACAAACCTTGAATTTGCGTATGGTAGATGCATAGTTGAAAATTTATCTCTACTGACTGATTAATATGAAACGATACATGACAAAGAATACCCCAAAGAATTCAAACTTGATTTCCAACATGTAACCCACAGAGAAAATTGAGCAGCAGCTGAAGCAATATACTTACAACCACTCCTCTTTTTTGTAGTTCTTCAAAAACATCTTTTTTGGGTCTAGAAAATGCTAGCGTTAACTGGCAGCCCCGCTCCTCTATGTGTGATGGTGTGATTATGTTCACAGCTGGTCCCTCCATTTCTGCTTTCTTTCTGCTACAGTAAAACTTGATCATGTATTCGAGATAACCAGTTAACAAAATGGATTTTCTCCTCAATGCTTTTATAGTTGCTTGCTTAAATATCTGCAGAATAGGAAATAATCAGATTAGCAGCATCATACTGATTTACAAAGAAGTAAAAATTAAGTGTCCATGCATAAAAAGGAAATGTCCACTTTTGACCTACGCAGCAAACATTTCATTTTAGATAATTCATCCTGTAAACAGGACATGTTTTTCATGTTTTGCCATTAGATATTGAAGGCAAAGTTTCTATGATAGAAACATTGTGCGAATGTCATTTAAATAACATTTTGAAAGAAAAAAGTTAAGAATATGTTCTTTCAGAGACATTTTAATTGACAGCACAATTACTGAGTGAAACACACCTTAATAAGCTCACTTAAATACTATGAATTTTAAACTTGTTTCATAAAACAATTTTACAAAATTATAACCAAAAATCATTTTCTGTGTCCTCATATATACTTTCTTAGTTCAGCAAAAAGTGCAATATGAGATTCATTCATGTGTATTTGTGGAAGGCAGTGTTACCAGTGTTATCCGTCATCCATTTACTAATTCTTAAATCTCCCCAGAATAGAATTTAGAAAACAAGCAGCTAAATAATAAAGCTGTTTTTTTTTCAGACAGAGCAACAATTAATGTTCCAAAATACGTTTATTACTGAAGCATTTGGGATTTCTATTTTGCTTTTTTTCCCTTCTTTCATTCTTTTTTTCCTGTCAAACTCTATCACTTGTGTGAAAATACTGCAATTTGCTGGCTGATGAGCCTTATATTAAGATGAGTGACAAGGTCACACAATAACTGCTGTTGGAACATCGGAGGTCAGGATAGACATGGTTTTCTGGCTTATCTCTTAAGGTCAAGTAGAGTTTAAAAATATATCCTTCATATAAGAACTGAACAAACCACTAACAGCATGATGTACTGGCATGCCACCTAATGTGCCTTTTTTAGATCATGAGCAAAAGTATCAAAAACAAGAATAGGGTCATTTGGTGATATCTAGACTTTTAACACATCGATGAAGGCAGTTGCTTCTGTATGTGCACGTGGCCTGTGTAGGCAGTCATTCGAATAGGACTCAATACTCCGGGCATAGATTTTCTGGTACTGTATTGAATGGAGGTGATACCTTGGATAAAGAAAAGGATGGAAGAAGTATGGGAAGGAGTGGGTGTGATATATTTTAAAAATGTATATCTAGAGAAGATGCAAGGAACAGAAGACAGAATGGTATCATTTTCTCTTCACGCACACCTCGTGGACTATGTTTGACACTTCTGAAGGCATCAGTTGCAATCACTGGCTGATACTTTTGTTTTTAGAAGGCACTGAAGGCTTGGGTGAAAACAACCCTGCCCTAGGAGTCAAGTGACCTGAGTAGGATGGAATTGGTTGCAGGCATTTCTTCATTTCCTTATGTAAAGCAAAATGTAGGTAGCCATGGTATAAGGAAAACTCAAGGGAACTCAGTGAAGTTTAGATCAGTATTGACCCAGAGTTGAGGAGCAGACACAGGGAAGGCACGACCCACAAATAGTTTGACTGGTGAAGTTTGGAATAAAAAAACAGCAAAAGCAATTGTTCTAAGATTCTCTCTGGATTTTAATAACATTCTAGGAAATTTAAAAAATATCATTCTACAAAATATTCTAGTTCCACTCTTGACCCTATAAATACCCAGGTAGGGTAAAGTATGAAGTATAATTGTCCCTAAGTGTTGGTAGGAATTGGTTCCAGGACACCCTGCAGATATTAAACCCTTCAATGCTCAACTCTCATATAAGATGGCATAACATGGCACATATCTTACACATAACTTTCCTGTTCATTATTTTTTGTTACTCTTTGAGGGACTTGAGCATGCTAAGCAAGTACTCTACCACTGAGATATAATGTCAACCCTCCTTATATGTTTTAAGTCATCATTAGATGACTGTAAATATCTAGTGGAATATAAATGTTATATAACTAGCTGCTATACTATATTGTTTAGGAAATTATGATAAAAAAGAGTCTGTACCTGTGCAATGCTTTTCCTGAATATTTTCTATGTATATTTTGGTTTCACAGAGGCAAAACCTATGAATATGGAAGGCTGCACGTGTACTTTTCTTAATACTTCATTAGTTCATAGTTCTTTAGTTGAGTTCATAATTTAGCAATTCTTTGGAGAATATTGCTTGTAGTTTTTTTAAGTTTGCTTTTATAGATTTCTCTTAATAACCAGGCATCACTTTTTATGACAAATAGTCTGAATTTTAATATACTCTGGAATGCTTCTTCTCTTTAATAAAAAATAACCTGTTAAATATAAAAGTATTTTCCACATTGTGAGCACAAAGTAATTTGTGTTCTCAAGGTAATTTCAAATTTTCCCATAAGAGGAAAATATATTGTGAGATTTCACATAAAAATAATAAAAGGGGATAATAAGAGTTATGAGAGAAATAGAGCATACACCCTCTTTTCTTTTTTCTAGAAAATTCTCTACTTTTAGTATTCAAAAAGAATGATTTTTAATGAGAAAAAAATTTAACAAATAGTTTAAAGGCATTCAATTTATAACAGAATTCTTAGCAAAGTTTCTGCTACATTAGTTACTTTTTCTTAATGAGTGAAATGGAAATCATTAGATTTTTTACTTAAATTCTTAAAATGGTTCTGTAAAGCCACTGTGAGGAGATGGTACCTTTTGGTGTTGTTCTTTTGGGTCTTCTGAATGGCCACATATTTTAATTGATTTGTTCTACTTTTTATTTTGAAGCAATTTATTCCACTGTGAATTTAAATAATGAATAAATCTAAAAATTGTCTACCTTTTGCTATTTGTAAATATGAGCCTTCAAAATAAAATATTTGTAAATTGCAAAAATATCAAACCTGGAAGGATAAAGGAACTTGTGAACTACTCTGCTGCAAAAATCTTCATAAAAAGATGGCAAATGAATTCAAGAGCAACAATTGCTTATGTTACATTTAGTTTCTGCTGTGGAATGAGGGGCTTGCTTCCTCATTCCCAGTCTGATTCTATTTCCCTTGGTTCACAATACTTTTTAAATGACTGTACAAATGATAACTATCCAACAGTACAAAGAAAAAGGCTAGAACTGATTTCTTTTTTTTTCGGTGGCACCGGGAATTGAACTCACAACCTCACACCTGCCAGGACAGGTGCTTAAGCCACTGAGCCAAACTCCTGGCTGGAACTGATTATAAAGTGTTATTTTAACAATGCCAGCCCATCATATGCTAACATAGTTTAGACAAAGTCATATTAATATCTTTTTTAAAGTATTATATTGAGAATCTGAGGTCATTTTCATGTCCAGCTGACTCTCAAGTACACTCTCTCCGCCAGATGTAGAACATTTCTAGAAAGGAAAGTTGTAACAGTTCAGAGGCTGTTTGATTCATGAATTTCTTTCTTTCACTTACTCAAACTTCAATCACATTGTCTCTTACAATGCAATATTTGTTTTTAAAAGATAAAATAAATATTGACATGGCAAATTTACTGGTGCTGACTCAGATGGCTAAGTCAGAAATATATAGAAAGTAGAGTATTTTAACAGAAAATGAGAAGCATGTATTATTGTGTAATTTTAAAATGTTACAATTTATAATGAGAAGGATGGATTTTGAAAAATATTTCTATCAATACAAAACTTGACTAACTGAAGATAATTCTGGTCAGAACATACTTCAACAGTGAACTATGAACTAGAAGCTCTAGAAAAAGTACTTAAGTGATATTAAACTCCAGAGATAAGTATATCTCTCTTCTTTTGGCTTTCAGGATATTTTTGCTAGATTTAAATTTAGATATTAATGGGGAAAATTTAAGTAGTGTTTAGATTCTGAAAATTGAAACTCTGCTTAGGTGACTAAAACAGTCTGGTAGGAAACTAGTAGTAAGAAAAACAGGAATTTGCCTCTTTTCTCACAGCAGGAGGAGTGAGTATTGGGAGAATATCCAGCTGTCTGCATACAACATACCAAAATGAGAGCTTCTAAAAGGAAATCTTTAGATATGTCCGAGTAGTCGTTTTGTAAAGATAAGAAAAATCAGAGGAAATTATGTTAAGCACCACTCCTTCCCACGGCATGACTGGCGGGGGGGGGGGGGCTTTCATTTTAACTTTTCTCCTTGAAAAAGATTTGCAAAGTTAGCTAGAACTTTACTATATTTTAAAATCTTCAAACAAAATGTTTATCTAAATGGATATTATAAAGCCGCTCAAATATTGGCATCCGGTTCAGCAGTCATATTTTTATTTTTAAAACTTTTAAGAAAGAAAAACGTCAATGGCTGGAAATCTTATCGCTCGGATTATTTTCCAATGCTGAAAAAAAGTCAACATGAAAACAGCACATGCTCCATCTAGTGGTCAAGCAGGTTAGGTGCGCTCTACGCTCTAAATTGGGGTGAAATAAAAGTGAGATTATCACTATCTAGAGGTGAGGCTTTGTAAGAATAGATGAACTTGACATTGCCATCCAGAGACCAGAATGAAAAACTGCTACGAATGTTCACAGAATTCCGGAATTCAGGATTTAGAAGAAGCTGTCCCTTATTTGATGCTGAAATCCACCACAGGGTTTCCTAAAATATCATAAATTAAATGATTTTAGAATATACTGAAGAAAAAAAACTTAAAATTTTTCTTTTAGTAGCTCTATATAAAAAATTTCTGTTAGAATACTTATGTATATTTACTTAAAATATATTTTACTCTATGGGTATAAAATTATATTTAACATACTAATACTAATATATGCTCTAAATTGTTGACAATATGTAAGTACATGAATGGACTTAGTCTAACCCTAAATAATGGCAAATAAATCAGTTTGGTTATATATGTATAAATTTTAAATATGCATATCTATATAGCACGCATATTATGTATAGTTATACATTGCATAGATAGCCTAACTCACTATATAAATGTTAATTTTAGGGTGAGACTAAATTTATACAAAGACATGAATTAATATAAGATTAAATATTGACTCATCATAGAGATTAAACATGGATATAATGGCATAGAAATAAAGCAAATAAAGCAAACATCTACATTAGGTAATGTGGCAACTTCTTTTAATATTTAGCTTACTCTAATTATTCATACCCTTTTCCCACATTAACGTGAGCCTCCTTTAGCTTTGTCACATAGCACTTTTGCAATTCATTGGTTCATGGAACTAGAAGAAACAAGATTTTCAGCAATCATAATGTCTGATCCATAATACTTTCACAAATACCTGTCGCTTGAGTGAACGGATGAAGAATTAAATATTAGAGGCTTATTTTGTTTAAAGAGAAACTCAAAGAAGATCAAATAACTTATTCAAGTTCACTAACTAGAACAAAATAATGTTTCCCTAGTTCAGTTCCACTTATTGTTTAGTCCACAATGTGCCAAACACCATGAGAAAGTGAAATATAAAAGAAAAATCATGGTCATCATACAGTCACTGTCTCAATAGAAAAATGCTATCTTTCTTCCACTGTTCATTCATACTGAATATTTATAATCTTGTTAATTAGCAGAGATAGCACAACAATCTAGCACATCCAGGTAGGGAAAAAAGATAAAGATGTGGGAAGGCTGAGGTATACATCTCCTACCTCCAAACTAGCGTGCAAGGAACAGACCAGCAAAATGGGAGGATTGGAAATTCGGAATCCACTGACCCCAGGGATTAACTGCAGCTCTGAAAAAGTTAAAACATGGTCATTATTATAGAAGATACCTTAAAAGAAGTCCCCAAACAGTAAAGAAATAAGAGAGTAAAAGAATGAGACTTAAAAGAAATTTTTATTCTTAGGTGAAATTTCTGAGATAGTGAAGAGAAACTCAAAGGAATGGAAATAGTAGTATCTAATTGGTTAGGTTCCCATTTCTGGAACATAATACCTGATGTCCTTGATTTAAAGGACAAGGAAAGGAGGAAAGGTTTATTTTGACTCACAGTTTCCATTGTTTCATTCCATGGTCAACGGGCTTCAAGGGAGAACAGCTTGTTGGGGGAAAGACACTTGTTATGATTTGCATCTAGCTATCCCCACAAAGCCTAACAAGGTCATGAAGGGTGGGCTTTTGGGAGGCAGCTGAAGATAGGTGTTATGGTTGATATATTGTGCCGATTTGAGAAGTTTAGAAGTTTAATTAAGAGATTCAGCAGGGAACCAGGATTCTTACTCTGTAAATATCCTCATCCTGTGCAAGACGAAAGCACAGAGGTTTTGCGAGTGCTACGTCTGCCCTGGGGGACAGGGGGTGACCTACATACAATACAAGGGAGGAAAAGAGGCTTGCTGTTGCCCATCTTTTGCTCTGGCTACTTTTGCTCGCTGCTGCCTTGAAGTGTTGCCCCAATGCCACGCCACCCTGCCTTGGAACTTGCTGATTATGAACTGAAATCTTTACAAATAGTGAGCTAAATAAACCTTTCCTTGTCTAATTTTGGTTATTGAGTATTTTGTTCCAGCAAATAGAAAAAAGTAACCAAGACAATAGGATTTGTGATTGGCTCATTGTCTAGTGCTGGGATTAATGATGTGAGTGCTACACTCACCCAATGGCAAGTGGCCTTCATACAATATAAGGAAAGAAAGAGGCTTTCTCTCCCGTGTTTTGCTCATGTTGCTTTTGCTGACTTCTGCCGCCATGAACTGTTGCCCCTCTGCCACACCACCCTGCCTTGCAGCCAGCTGATTACAGACTGAAACCTCCACAAACTGTGAGCCAAATAAACCTTTCCTTCCTTAACTTTGGGTGCCAGCTATTTTGTCTCAGCAATGAGAGAAAAGTAACTAATGACATTACTTATGTCATGGTGAGTCAGAAATCATATGGCAGCCAGCAAGCTGCTCATTCATGACAGCCAGGAAGCAGAGAGCAGGGGAAGGGCCAGAGGGGGAGGGTCCAGGGACCAGCTGTAGTCCTCAAGGACTCACTCTAAAGAGCCCCATTTTCTCATTACTGTTTTGGCTTTGAACTCATTATTGGGTTGACACATTGATAAAGTTATGTCTTCACAATTCAGTTACCTCTTCGGAAATTTATTAACCCAGTCAAACTGACAATCAGGATTAACTGGAGCAAGCACACTCCCCCTCCTACCCTGTGGCAATTTCATCTTCCCCGCCCCACCATCTCAGCAGAAGATGGGACACTACAATCCTCACATACAACATAAAAGTGATTTCTTCTAGAAGTTCTCCTGGAGCCTGCCCTCTGCCCTCTGAGTCTCAAGCCAACATTCCTTGAACTACTTCATGTTTAGCTCTTCTATTATGAAGACTTACCATGAGAGAGGACATCAAGATTTGGATGACATATAATTATAATGTCCCTCAAAGGCAGAACAATGGATAAAATGACGTAATAAGGTGACTTAGCTCTAGGGTTATTAGTTCAAGTGATTTTTCTTTTTAGAAAAAAGAAAGACACTTATTTTTTTAGTTATAAAAAATAAAAGATCTACCTAAGAATGGTATATTAAAAGGTAAATTGATGTAGTTATTATCATACTCAGATTAAGTATAATGAATTATAGAAAATTACTTGTAAATACAAAATGGTTAGGATCGCTATTTAGAAATGAAGTAAAAACTAAACTTGACTAAGAAGATGAAAACTTACAGCTCTTTAGAAATTTGTCTAATCTGGGACTAGTCAAACTATGTTGTGTAAAAAGTTCATTTAGAATGTGGCACGATCATTTATCTGTGTTCCCCAAAGCTGTTTCCCTAGATTTAGCACTGCAATACAAAGCTGAGCATTTGCCACGGGATTATACAGCTCAAAATTTAAAATATTTCCTACTTTATCTTTCACAAAAAAGTTTTCCCATCCCTGATCTAATCACTATTCTTTATTTACTGAGAAGAAAAGCTAACTCAAATAATTTTAATAACTGATACAGCAGAGCCTGTTATTTCAACAGCCAAAACAACACACAGTTTCCCTAATTTTAACTAGAATGTAACATTCCAGCTCTTTGAATCTTGAAAATTCAGGTGTAAAGTGGTGTCTCAAGATTGGCAGCATTTGGAAGGATCTAATTTATGCTCCATCATCAAAACACAATGCTGCTTTCTGTGTTGCAAAGTTTCATTTTTTCACTTACTAAGGTTTAAAGTACTGCTATATGCTATTTGTTTTATAGCTTTGAATTCGATATACAGTTATCCAAGTCTTGACATCTATGTTATTCACAGTATGTTATAGTCAAGAGTTGTAAGAACAATACATTCAGAACACATAATTTATAACATTATTTATAATAGTCACCCAAGGAGTTAAATACAAAGAAAGTGCAGGAAGTCTGTCCATAACACCAAAAATCTAGAAAATCCAGGCAAGGGCCTGGATCTCATGGCAGTAACTAGCATGAATTCAACTGAAAACCAACGGCTCATGACAATGACCCATGTGCATCTGTCAGATGGACTTAGACTGGGAAGGCCCACAGGTCGGTGGTAGAAGTTAGAAAGTCTGTACCAGCAGGGTGAAGGATCTGTGCCAGCAGGCCAAGGGTTCTGTACTGGAGCCAAAAAGTGATGCTCAAAGTAAGAGCCAAAGCTCCCCCAAAGGAATCACAGTCATTCTCAGCAACAAGGTCCCAAGCTCCTCTGATGATAATAGCCAAGTTCATATAAGGGGAGCTAGCATGACAAGCTCCTCCAGGAGAATCAACAGCTTCAAACAACAACACTTAGGAGAACCAACAATGCTTTTCTCTTCCTCTCCACATCTCCTTTTTATGCTGGCAATAGTCCTCAGGTGAGCCATTCACACTCAGCACTATGTTGATTCAGTTCAGCTGGTGTTTAAGTTGACCACCAGTATTAATCCACTACACAGTAGGTATGTGGAACAATGAAAGCATGGTCCAAGAAAATTTATTTTGTTTTGCAAAATCACAGAATTACTGTGCAATGATTTGGATTGACATCCCAGACTCTCAGAGTCTGACCTCAAGTGACAAATTCACTCCTGCTTTTCCTGCTTGATATTCAGACAGTGTGTTGATGGGATCTGACCATGCTACATGAGCCATATATTAGGTTTCATTTTCTTTTATCTCTTTACAAAGGAATAGACTCCATATCATGTTAAAACCTATAAACAATTTTACACCATTTCTCATTTTAAGAACTCTCAGTGACATTTTGAGATGTACTCTTCATTGGCCATATAATACAGCAACATGAAAATTAAAATAAAATAACATTTGAAATGAAATTCAGTATACTTACTATTATCCATTTTAAATCTGGTTCCGAGTTCATGCCCGAACCATCCCACTAACCTAAAATATAAGATGGCATTAGATAGTTGGTATGGTTTGTGTGTGGATGTTCCCCGCAAAGCCCCATGCAGTCATGGGGGCTTCTAGAGTTTGTGATTGCTTCCTCATCCAATGCTGAGATATGAGTGCTACATTCACCCTATAGTGAGTAGCCTACATACAATGTACTGAACAGAAAAAAATTTCTTTCCATGCTCTTCCCTTTTTGCTCTTGCTGTTTTTGCTGTCTTCCAACCATCATGAACTGTTGTTTCTCTTACATGCCACACTACCTTGAAGCCAGCTGATATGGACTGAAACATCCACAAACTGTGAACTAAACAAACCTTTCCTCCTTTAACTTTGGGTGTCAAGTATCTTGTCCTAGCAATGAGAAAAAAGTAACCAATGCTATAGTTTAACCTATAAAAATAACCACAATTAATTTTGGAATTTAAAATGCTATTATAAATAATAATATTAAATAAATATTAAAAATATTTGATTTATTATTGAACATTTAAGCAGTAGATGCTGCATGATAGAATAAGATGGTTAATATTTATGTCTTCAAGTAGAAAATAAAATCAATTTTCTCATATTAGTTATTTAATATTTGTGCAGTAAAATTACTGAAGTTATGTTTAACACATTTTTCTTACTTAAAAATAAGAATTTCCAAATGGTGAATTGGAAGCAAACCAAAACTAGATGCAGGCTGTATGTCAGGGTAGGTAAGGATAGGGAAATGCTAAAGTTCAGTAGTAGACAGAGACTTGGAGAAACTCAGAGACCAGAGAATGGAACAGAGCAGGAGAAAAAGTGCCCTAGGGCAAGGCAGTGTAGCAGTGGTGAGGGCAGTCAAAAAAGAGGGAGCAAGTGTAAACCCCATGAGCACAGCTAGCACAGAAATTCACATGGAGCAGGAGGGCAATGTGGTCATAGGTCATGACTGTCAATTTGACTAGAATAACAGATGCCTAGCAGATTAGTAAGGCACACTTCTGAGTGTGTCATGGGGAGCCATGATGGAATTGGCCACGGAGGAGTGAACTTGGTAATTGTGTCTTCTCTCTAGCCCACTTTCTTTGTAGTGGTTCCAACCATGCTTTGCCTCCTAGATGCTGTAAATTAAGGAGCTTTGCTTCCCTATACGCGTCCACCATTATGTTTCTGCCTCTGAAATCATGAGAAAAAGTAAGTCTCTCCTCTTACATGGTAGATATTGGGAACTGGTGCCAGCAACTAAAAGCTGACCAGTAAGGGTGGTATTAAACAGCTGATGTGAGATCCTCCTAGTGATCTCAGGCTGTAGAATCTCTCCCACTCACCAACTATGCCTGTAGTACTGTAATAGGAGCCATTTTGAGAAGACCCTGTCCGAACTTGCTGCTTTGGAAAACAAAAAACCCTGCTTTTTCCTTCTCTTGCGAACATTCAGAGAATATTACTATATTATCTCCTTGACTTTCTACCTGGAGAACCAGTTTGGCCCTTTGATAGTGCCACTGAAGCAAACCTGCTAAAACACACTGTGCAAATGGATGGTACACTGGAAAGCAGTGCACCTCATTTCCCGTTTCAGACTAGTGGCTCTGGCTTGCTCACATAAGATATCTAGGAAATGAGGAGGCAAACACTACCACACAGGAGTCAGCTGGGTCTCAAAAGACCAGAGTTGGTGGCAGGTTGTGTGGGTCCTCCTGCTGCAGAGAGCTGCCCTGCCCTCTGACTAGGCTTCAGGATGGGAAGTGGAGACCCAGACATACTACAGTGTCCTCTGTCAGCCAAGCCCTGGGAGTGCATTAAGCTAATGTCTCTGGAGTGAGTTCCTGCCAGAGGAACTAGTAAACAGAACAACTGACAGATATTCAAACTGGCTGTAGTCCCAACTATTTCCAATCTATGCAAGCAGCACAAAAATAAGAAGGAAGGAGTGAATATGCCCCAGCTTTCCCAGAAACAGTACTCTCATGTTTTATTAAGACCTCTTTTTTGATATTTGCTGTTTAGTTTGTATTATGCACATAAATTTTTAAATGTTCCTTTTCTCTGTTAGCATTCAAATATTTTTAAATTGTCTTTTTGATTTTTTAAAAAATGCTTTCCATTTTTATCTTTACCTGATTTCCTTTCTTTTTTTGAATTTTCTCACTTTTTGACATTCCATTTTCTCTTTTTTTCTCTTAATATTTTGAAAGTGTTATTCAATGTTTCAGTTTAGTCTTACAAAATAATTAGAGAATAACAACAGTTAGTAAACTGTGTACGATAGTCTTAAAACAATAGTCAAAAGTTATTCAAAGTAGAAGAATACTGAAATTTTTAAGTTTTGCTTCTTTTCTGATTTGCTTTTATTTATTTTAATTTTTCATACATTTTCCTTTGCAGTTTTAGCCAGAGACTGACCCTTCACACCTGTTGGATTTATGCTCTGCTACTGGGCCACCCTTTAGCCCAGTTAAAAAAATTAAGCCTTACTCCACTCATGACCTAGAGCCACTTGAATCTTGGTGAATATTTCAACTTAAAGAATAGAGGAACTAAAAGCCTCTAGTCAATAAATTCACCCCAGTTTGTCATGGCTGGGTAAAGGAGGTTGAAGATGTGTTGCTGAGTATTTTACTCAATACCAATAGCAAAGAAACACAACACAAAGACTGTACATTGTACCTAGGAGTGACACCACCTAGGTTTTATCCATAGCCTATCAGACCACAGCTTAATAAGTATAATAACTCAGTTGAAAGCCTCACTAGCAGAATAGATCTTGCAGAAAGAAAGAATGCTAGTATTTTGGGAGAAGATTAATGATTGACTATATGCACACATAATAAAGAAGAAATAAGAATAAAAAGTGAAAGGAATATTCAACTATTTGCTGCCTGTAAGAAACATACCTTGCCAGTACAGATATATCCAAATTAAAAATGAAAGGCCAGAAAAAAGATAATCCAGGAATATGAAATACAAAAACAAGCAGGAGTACCATGTTTACATAAAAAGTATTTTGAACAATTACATGCCAATAAATTATGAAATATAAAAGAAACGGAAAAATTCCAAAATTGTAAAAATTAGAACATACGGAACTTACACAGAGCAATAACAAGCAATGTATTTGAAGCAATAATAAAGTCTCTAAACAAAGAAAAGTTTGAGACCAGATAGATATACTGCTGAGTTTTACCAATTTTATAAAGAACTTACTTCACTACTACTCAAGCTATTCCAGAAAATAGAAAGGAAATCAATCCTTCCAAACTCATTCTACACACCTATTATTAAGCTGCTGTCAAAACCTGACAAAGGCACAACAAAAGAAGAAAACTAATGACCAATCTTGTTGATGAACATATGTGAAAACTTCCTCACTAAATCCTTGCAAATTGAATTCATCAGCACATTAAAAATTCATACACCAATTCTCTCTTCCAAGTTTTAACCAGACCCAAACTTCCATGGCTTCTGAGATCAGGCTTATTCAGAATGATACGGCTGTAGACAATATACACTATCATCAAATTGATTTCATTTTAGAAATATTTAAATGGTTCAGTATACACAGTTTGTTTAATGCAATTCAGCACATAAATATAATGAAATATAAAAATCATATAATCATCTCAATTGATGCCAAAAAAGACTTTGATAAAGTGCCACATCCCATTATGCCAAAACCTTGAAGAAGCACGAGTACCATGTTTACATAAAGAGCATTTTGAATAATTACATGATGATCAATTATGAAATCCTTTGTAGGAGAATGGATGTACCTTGAGGAAATAATGTTAGGTGAAGTAATCAGACACACAAGCTTAAATATTGCATGTCTTCTCTAATATCAAAAATTCCATATATAAGTAAAGTGCAAAATTAAAGACAATTGAGAAAAAAAGTCATAGTCATCTAGCATGGACAATGTAACTAAAAGCTTACCTTGATTTGGTGCAATTGTTTCATGTTTTTTATATGTTTTGGGTCTGTTAGTTTGACTGTCAATCTTTATGTAAGATAATTAACTTTACAAAGACTTACAAACAAGTGACTCTGATGATGGTAAAAGGTGGGGGTGTGGAGGGAAAGGGGAAAAGAAAGAGTTGAGTTGTGTGATGCACACGTGTCAATTTCCCACAATGAATATAATCATTATGCACTGCAAATATGTACTAATAAAAATAAAAATATGAAAAAAATATTTTCAGATCCTAATACTGCTCTCCTTCTACCACACTGCTTCTTTTGCCTGTAATACTGATATTGGATAGAAACTACATAGCAGAAATTAAAACAAGAAAATTGGGGCATTGTGGTAGTAGCTCAAAAGAAAGAGTAAAAAAATTAAAGTAAAAATATCCTTTCTGAGGGAAAGTAATCACATTGATATATAAAACTCACAACTGTGAAAGAATCATGAGTATCAGACATGACAGGGCCATTTTGCAAGTTGTGGTTATGTCTTGTGTAGAAACAGGAAGCAGGCACACTCCTGTAAAGAATCATGAGCCATTGTCATAGTTGCAAGGATTCAGTGAATGAGAAATTTAAAGAATACTTTGCCTTCTTTTCTGGTCTCCTACCTAGGTGTCTCACCCACATAGCTTATCCGATAAAATTAAATTCATTCAGTAAAGAGCAATGAAAAAAAAAGAATGGGTACAGCCCTGATATGAAGACTGTACATGAAAAACTGTGAGCAGAACATAATCACAGATGAAAGTCATACACCAGCAAAAGGCTGACAGAGATAGTGAAAGCAATAGAGACTTAAGGAAGTATTACATCATTAGGTGGAACAATCTCAAATAAAAACATAGGAAGAGGAATAGAGATAGATGATAGATAGATAGATAGATAGATAGATAGATATAGATAGATAGGTAGATAGATAGATAGTGATAGCTTGAAAATACAAGGAGTAAAAAATGAGCTTTCAGCAGGTAGGAAATATTAGAAAACAAACACACGAAGGAAATAAAGATGGCAGACTGAGGCAGGAGAATTGTAAGCTTCAGCTTACCTTGGGAAATTAAGTGACATAAGGAGATCTTATCTCAAAATTAAAAAGAAGAGAAAGAGGAGAAGGAAGAAGAGGAAGAGGTGAAAAAGATGCAGCTCAGTGTGAAGGCCCTGGATCCAACCCCCAGTCTCTCTCTCTCTCTCTCTCTCTCTCTCTCTCTCTCTCTCTCTCTCTTTCTCTCTCTCTCTCTTGCTCATGCACACACACACACACACACACACAGATTTGGAAGAAGTGTGAGAGGACTGGATTCTGGTGACAAGGCAGCAAGGAGGAGCAGATACTTGTAAGAAAAAAAAGACATAAAAAATGTTTAAAATAATTCAGCAAGATAATAGTACATGTAACATCCAGAGAAAGAAGTTCTGTCAAAACCAAAATGAGTTTCTAAAGTAGAAAAGTACAAAAAAAATTTAAGACAATTCTGGTTAAATTAACATTTTTTTGAACCTAGATAATACAGTGACCTTAGTTAAAAGGCCAAGAAGTGATTGAACTTACCTACTGAAAAACATGCAACATTTTCTCAATTAAAGGAATGTAGCCCACAAAGGTCAATTTTGGTCCTTTCATACTAAAATTAATAGATTCTAAAGATGAAGAAAAGTCAGAGTTCAGGCAAAAAAAAAAGTCAGAAAATAGGTAGAAATACTGGACTGACTTCAAATTAATAAATTTAAATGATCAGTGACATAATAATATAGAAACACTTATGCAATACTTAAAGGAAGCAAACCTGAGACAAAAATGTTATTTGGGTAAATAAAACTACATTAAGTTTACGGGTATTGATCAAGTAAAAGCCTAGTTAATATTTTCTCATAAGTTGTTCATGAAAATTTTAACTAAGGGTAAACTTAAATTAGCCAAGAGATGACTAGATAAACTATGACAAAAAGCATGGCATGGTACTGAATGGATTTCATTTCAGGTTTGAGATTAAACAAATGTGAGGACAAGGTGACAAAACATAATAGAAGAATATGTTACATTAAAAAATGAAAATACATAATTTATACAAATCAGTTAAAATAATTTGACTTATTATCAGTAATTAAACTTTATAAATCAAGTAAAACAAGCAGAGGAAGACTGAGTAATACAAAAAAAACAACAAAATGTTAAATTTATTGACTTAATCATTTGAGTTATGAGAAGTTGAATGAGAGGAAGAGGAAATTTGCCATATCCATCATTTTTTTACCAAGAAAGAAACCAGTATTATATTAAATTTCCTTAAATATTGCAAAAACTACTTAATTATTAAAAAAAAGAAAAAATATCATCCTAAAATATTCTTTAGAAAGCTCTAGAAACAAAAAAATGTGGCACTAAATGACCCTAAATTAAGACCAGATCTATCTGTCAAAGCAATAAATGTTAATGGATTTAAAGAATACATTGAAAGAGAAAGCTAACAGATAATACCACAGAGCAGAGACAATTATAAAAAGTGATTCAGAAAGAAACAAAAGGAAGAGTGAAAATGCACAGGGAAAGGGAAAAAATAAAGCATGGTGCAATTTTCATATCCAAAATAGGAGGGATTCTGACTAAAAGGGATTAAATGATAAATGTATTTCATAATATTAATGATAAGTCACAACAAAGATAAAACCATTATAAATTTATAGATATCACATATTGTGGTAGCAATGTTCACAAAACAATTATTTAAAAAACTATAGAGAGAGATTAATACACTGTTTTTAGAACACTTTGGTTAGTCTTTCTAAATTCGTGTTAGATTAAATGGTCAAACATATCAATTAAGAAGATAAAGTGGTGAATTTTTAATGACAGACACTGAAACATCATAGCTCTAAAACATGTTCAGAATATATTTATCATAACTGGAGAAGTCAATAATACAGTATTTCCAAAGTGCATGTATTTGCAGATTATTTTTCTGACAATGATCCAATAACACTCACAATTAACAAGAATCTCAGAAAATAAAAACACATAATTGACCAACAAATTAAAATGCATTTTATCTCAAATTACATGTAGAATAAAAAGGAACATATGAAATTGACAACTTTTTAAAACAGAACAATGATGAAACACTATGTATCAGCACCTCAGGGGCATTGCTAGCATAATGTTAAAGCAGAATTCATACTTCTAAATTCCAGATCAGTAAAGAAACTTTTAAATGAAAACAAATAAAAATAAGACTGAGATTTTTATAAAAGATCATAGAAAAGAAACTGAAATAAAGCATGCCTGGTGCATGCCTGTAATCTCAGCACTTGGGAGACTGAGGCTGGAGGAGTTTTGAGAATTCAAAACCAACCTGGTCTACAAAGTGAGTTGAAAGCCAGTCTGATTGAGTTCTTTTTTTTTTTTTTTTTCTGTTAGTACCAGGGATCAAACTCACAACCTCGCACCTGCCAAGCAGGTGTTTAAGCCACTGAGCCAAACTCCCGGCCCTTCAAGGCCAGTCTTTTCAGACCTTGTCTCAAAAAGACAAAATAAATCAATAAATAATTACTAAAAATCAAGCAGAAGTGTGCAATTAATAAAAGATAAAATTAATAGTAAGAAAATGTGAAATAATGTTTTCACTGGTAGATAAATCAAAGAATTGTGGTAGCCCAATACATAAAGAAAATGCATGCAAAATGGTAGCCATGCAAAATAAAGCATTGTGTGAAGGTGTAATCACAAAATAGAGGAAATTAAGAGTATTGTGAGAGAGGCATTGCTTGAATTAAAAAATCTAAATAAAGTGAAAAGTAATTTTCTAAGAGAATGTTATTTTTCCAACCTAATCCCAGGAGAGTAACAAAATCTAAGCCAACAGATTTTAATAGAAAAGTCAGAACAAATTACAAACTTCTACATGTCATAAGAGAAAGGGCTTTTATAGAGAAACTATCTAAATTTGCCATTAGATGTTTATTCCCAGTGCTTTTGAGAGCATTCTGTGCATAGAAAATACAAACCAAATCAAAAGAGGAGTAAGGGAATAAATTACTATTTTGTGATACTAATATACTATTCATATTAAATTAGATTAGATTGACACATAAAAAACAAACTAATCTTATTTAAGTATATTAATATAAAAAACAGAAAGTTAAATTTAGATTTCTTAGGAAAACACCAAAAGCAATTTCATTAAAACTAAGATTTTACAGACGTAAGAGTTTGGAAGAGAAATTAAATTTCTACTACTATTAAATTATTCAGTTGTGTGTCAGGTATGAGCAAAAAGGTAAATTTGTATATAGGTCTAGTACAAAATTAATATGAAAAGTAAATTCTAGAGTGTCAAGTTGCAATCAACAGGTGTCTTACAAAAAAGTGATTGAGACCTGCATCCTAAACAACCACAAAAACTTGAACAATAGTCAACATTAAGAGAAAAGCAAGTTTTTCTCAAATTGACGTGTAAGTTTCTTATGACCCAAGAACAAATACAAGTATTTGTTTGAAAAGTTGATTTTTATATTAAATGGAAAAATAATGAAACCCTACTAAGAAATCTCTATGAAAACAGTGATGAAGTCTAATATTCATATATTACTATATTGTAAAGATTCTAATAAAAAATGAAGTATTGTCTCAACAAATTAATAATATGTTACTTATTACATTAATACAGTTAAGTGGAAAAGCAAGCTCATTTTATAGGTCAATGAATCAGGAAAAAAGTTCTGTTAAACAGCAATTTATTTTAAAAATAATTTTCAATGCATACCACAAGGGATTAGCTAATCTTCTCATAAAAATATATATCTAGTGATACAACTCAGCCAGAAAAGATAATGAAACGATGTCATGTGGGCCAACATGGGTGATACTGTAAGATATTACATTAAGGGAAATAAACCAAGCACAGAAAGACTAGTACTACGAATTGCACTCATGCGTGAATTGAGAGTAAAATCAAGGTCAACAGAGACTGGAAAGGGACATAGAAGGGAGAGATGAAGAAATGTTGGTGAATGGGTACTAAGTTCAAGTTAGACTAGAGTAAGTTTCAATGTTCTATTAAAAAGTAGTGTAACTATAGTCAATGATTATGTATTGTATATCTCAAAAAGCTTCAGTAAATATTTAATGATTTTGTCATTAAAATATGCTAAACGTTTGAGGAGATAGATTTAATCTGACAAAACTGTGTATTCACACATCAAAACATCACATGGAATCCCATTAATATTTCTAATTTTTGCTTTCATGTATCAGTTAAAATAAACTTCATTAAAATATGTAGAGATGAACAAAGCAAAAATAATCAAATAAGAACAGTCAAAAGATATAAATATTTCATTTATACAAAGGAAAAGTGTCTTAAAAGTTAGAAAATCCCTGCACTTGTTAATGACAAAAATACAAACAAACTACAGTGAGAAATCATTGTTCACCTCTTGGCATTAAAAAATTCAGTTCATTATGTATTCTTCTGTTATGACTATGAGGTAATGTATAATTCCCAACTATTATTGTGGGGGTATAATTTGATGTGCTCTGGTGGAGAAGAAATAAGTAATACTATGAAAGTGGTGAATATATAGATCATTATCTAGCAATTTATGTCCAGGAATTTAACTTGGAACCATACTTACTTACATGTGAAACAATTTATGTATAAATATAGGTATTGTACGCTTTCTAGTTAAGAGTTCACTATTAAAAGGCAAATGCATTTCCTTCACTAGGAGACTGGCCTTGTAAGTTTTGGTAAATCTAATGATATAGAATAGAATACTATATAGTGTTAAGTTGTAAGTGAAATGAGTCATATGTATGGATAGGAAATGATTACAATGTACAGGAGACTGGGAAACATGTATAGTAGAATATATTACATTTTTTCATGCAAGCTGAATAATTATTGCTTATGTCTGTTTCATTTTCTGTCCCAGCTGGAAAGTAAGCTCATGAGATTTGGGACATATCTCTCAGTGTTTGTAGAAAAGAGTACTGTGCGTGATGTGATATATGATAAAAGTTGCGACAGGAAGCAAAGGTTGGGACAACTGACCTAACTGGAAACAGTCAGGGGAAGTCTCCTGAAGTTCCCCTAAGCAAAAAAAAAATTGTTAAGATATATATATATATATATATATATATATATATATATATATATATATCTTAACAAAGGTGAAGAAGCATTTCAGATAAAAGCATTTCAGAGCAGCATGTGCAAAGGCTAGAGCTGAGAATATGCAAAGCACTTTGATAAAGTGACATTTCCAAGGAGACTAACACATGTTGTATAATTGATGATTAAGTCAACCATTTGAAATGTAGTTGATCTGTATTGAAGAGTTATTACCTGGAATTTATTCACTATTTTAAAAATTGTTTTTATTTTAACTTTTTAAAATTTTCATTTAAATTTATCAACTGTAAAGTTAGGTGTCAAAAGATATTTTTATTTTGTTTCCTTTTTTGCATTGTTAGAATACAAGATATGTCATTCTTAAGTCTAATGTATAAAGAGCACAGAGAACTGTATCAATTATGCAAATTTAAAAATGACAGAATTGTTTACATAAGATGTTCAAATTTATACTAATAGATATTTGAGATAATTAAGAATTTATTTAAAAGATATACAGAATAATCCAAGAATTTTCTGGTAACTATTTATGAAATCTATGTCCACTCAGAAATACACTAACATATTGTATACACAAACTAAAGAACTTTATAACCCAATTATGAAGTAACCAAATTGTCTTCTATTTGTCTATTTGTGTTGTAGTAACATATCACAAGATAAATCTATGAGCAAAAGAATTTAAACATAGGCTAATAGAAGGTCCTGGCCTCAGATATGAAGAATGTATATCTCATTCCAATTGAAATAATAACACTAAAAGTGATAGCAACCAACTTAATATTTTATATAGATGTTCACTTTCACTTTTCAGTTTCAAAGCACATTTTATTTTAAACGTTAATTTACTAAAATATTTCATAGAATGAGCTTTGGGAGAAAAGTACATTCTGTAATTAACTGCTCTTTAGATTGATAACCTAAATGACAGACACTGATAAATCATAAGGAAAAAGGAAAGGCGATGAAGTGCATTTCAAATTGGAAGAAATGGTCAATTTTGAGGGCAAAAAAATGAACTTCGTATTACCCTCCTATTTTACCTTTCGAAAAAGAAGAATATTAAAATCTAAGAGAATTATTTCTTCTACATTTATGTAACAAAAAATTTATGATCCCTTACTTTCTATGAAAACTAATTCAAAATTTAACTCTTGCTATTATTTTCAATCTGAGGCAGACTGGGATCATGAGACAGAGTGGTACAAAAAGTATGGTAACATTTTTTTCCACTTACTTTCAATCAAATCAACAAAATACTGCAGATAATATTTCAATGTTAATTAGCAAATTTTTCTTTCCGTTTGTATATTTAATAAAGAACTGCTTATTTTTCATTTCTGTTTATAAAGTGATATTAAAAATTCAATAATAAGAGTTATGATGGTTACTGGGTATATCTAACAGAAACGTTAAACATTGTAACACATAGTAACAGAGTAGTAAAACATAACTGCTCTGACATAGCAACACAGGGGTAAAACATGATATGTTCATAATCCAAATGTGAAAGAAACAAGCAATCATGGGAAAAGAAAATGTGTTCTTAGAGAAAAATCTCAGAACGTGTTTCTTAATTGAGGTCCAGACGTTAATTTTTACACTTTGTTTACTAATTAATTAAAGTACTCTGTCTAAGAAGTGTAAATACAATAAATCACATATAGAAGAAGAAATTCAATGTTGCCTTCCAAATTGCTTGGTGATGCTAGGCCTCTTCTGGATTGATTTGTTAAAGATACTGTATTTTCTCTCTTATGACTTAGTACAGAAGACGTAAGGGAAGCACCTGGATCCCAGGCCAGCTCCACTGAAGAGTCTAATTGTGTGCCATCCATCATGTTCCCTGACACCCACAACGTGTGCACCTGCTATCCCTGGCTGTAAATTATACAGTCCCACAGAGCATTTAGGAATTGTGTAGTTAATTAAATTACTGGTTCTCAGGCCAATGAGAAATCTTGTTCAAAAGCATGACTGAGTAAAGGTCACACAGCTAACTGCTAAGAAAATAATAGGCAAAAACTGATGACACATTTACTGGGAAATGGACACAAGGGTTTCATGTGTTCTCTAGAAACCTTTGCACACTGACCATCTTAGGCAGGTGTTAGCTTCATAATTTCATTTTTGAGAAAATTTAAGGCATGAAGAAGTTGAGTGATGCATCCAAAGGGACACAGCTAGTAAAGCCTGTATTGTGCTAAAAAAAAAAAAAATAAGCAGGAACACTGGCCCCAAAAAAGAAGGCATCAACAGAGGGGAGCTGAGAGGTGTTCAGATGGGCAAATGAACAAGTCCTTGAGCAAGCAGAAACGGAGATGCTGCAAGCTGAGAGGAAGAGTAGAAGCACAAAATGAATTTTGGTAAGGCAAAACGCTTAATAATGGTAAAGTTGCAGAGAGTTGATACTTGTTACTAGGGGCTTATTTTTATGGTTAATGTTCCTAATCAAATTACTTGTCATGTTTTTGACTTATCAGAGTACTTTCATGTTTCTTTATTTCTCTAATAAATGGTTAATAACACTTTGCTGTAAACTAGTGACAGAGATGACAATGTAAGCTAAACCAGACACTGTCTCTGACCACAGAGTTTAGTCTACTGTACATGAATATACCCGATGATGGTAGGTAATTATGCAGTGTTAATGTTCGATTATTTTAAGGTCACTCAATCTGAAGCGGCACAGAGAAAATGAGAGCAAAAGAGAGATAAAGAGGAGGCCTTTAATGTGGAGGGCATGGGAGAGATTTAGGGGCCTGGGATGTAGAAGCTCTCAACAAGAACAAAGAAGTGTAGTTACCTTTATTAACTTTGGCTGGGGGAGGAGTTTGAGAGGTGGGCAAAATGACATATTAACAGCTGATTTGAAGGAGCACCTGCCTGTGTAAAGCAGGATACAGAAAGATTTACTGGAGTCTGGGGGTGGAGGCTTGGGGTGTTGTGGAGTCTTGGGATTGGAGAGGGCTCAGTGCATGCGCAAAAGGGGAGTGGGAGGTTTATCTCTGGAATGAGAAGGAAAACATAGAGTTTACCCTTGGAGAGCTAAGTTGTCTCTCTGGGTCTGAGTACCAAGTTGGGGGGATGTCATGTTACAGATAGCTAAGCCCCAGGCTAGCAGAACTTATCAATTAACTCAACAAAAGTGTAGTGGGAAGGCTTTTAAGGTGCCCCCGACCTCTCCTTCCTGGTTTTCATAACTTTGTTTGATGGACTCCCTCTTGACTATGAGCCACACCTATGACTCTATCCAAGAAACAAGGGAACATACGGGGTAGAAAAAATTAAGAGAAGGTCAATAGTCTCAAAGTTACATATGTGATGTTAAATAATGCCAAAAGAGCAGGGTTGCTGATATAGTCCCATCAGGAAAGAAACATAATTATGTAGATTGAAATGCTAAAAGAAATGAAACCAGAGACATGAGATTTTAGTTTTATCTTCATGAGTATAAAACTATTTTTAAAAAAGTTGTGGAGCAACACAGAGGAAAGAAAATAACGATTCCTTTTAAAGGCCATTTACATCACATGTATTTCTCTAATAATTAGTAGTAAATGGAGTACGAATATTCCATACCTGGAAAACAACACATGTTTGTATAAAACATGGAACAAATGTTAATATCTAGATGTGACAGTGATGTCACTCTATTCAGTGGTCAGGGTAATAATTTAAATTCTAGCACCAATGGTGATTAATAGTTTCTGCCCCACTCATTTTTATGACATGTTTTTCTTCTTTTGTGTCTTTATTCTGATATATTATTAATAATTACCTCCTTATTTTAATCATTTGCTGTATCTATCTTCAATCTTAATGAAAATTTGAATATTATTTCTTCTGGAAAAATGTAGCTTTTTAAGATTAATTGCTCTACATTTTCACTTGATAAAAAGGAATTTAATCATTTAAATAGAGTATTATAACCAGAGATGACATTTCTACCTTATTGAAATGTATTTATTTCCTAAGAATTCTTGGGTTTTCTTCTTTTAGGTGACATTTTTCAGGTTACACAATATTTTCATGAGCAACATCAATGATGTATCTTTTCAAATAAGACCCCATGATAATGTTTGGCTAGCTAGTTAAAAGTTTTGTAAAACATTAAGTAAAGAAAGAAAGGAAAATGCTATTTAATAGCATTAAATATTGAAGAGATAAAGTCTGACTCCCAAATCCCCTTCCTACTGACAGAAAACAAACAACTTGAACTTGATAATTGATAATTTCTCAAACATGTAGCTAAGCTCTTATAAAATAGTCAAGTAGACTTAATGTGGAGTATCTTAGAGAACATGTTCTTTTTTTCCAGATTTAATTTTTTGTAGATCTTAATAATTTTGGGACTAGAAAAACAAATGACAATTGAACTTTCTTTTTGAGACAGATTGTTCTAAGCGGTCATTTTATTTTAAAAATAATTCTATGAAATACATGCTATTATTCTCCACATTATACAGTAGAGGAAATTGAGCTTCCAAAGGTTTGATAAAATAATCTTTTTCTATAGCTTTAATTGTTAAATCACACATCTTGATATTAACCATTATGAATAAGGATATTCTCAAGAAATGCAAAATGATTAGCTCAGGTTTTTAAAAGTATATTGATAATTCTGTAAAGCCATCTTCTTTACATTATTTAAACAATGCATTTAGGATTTGGGGTGAAAGAATGCTAAGCAAGATGGGAGAATACAATGCTAAAACAGCCAAAGTATTTTAATTAGGGACAGTTCACCCCTCCACCTAAAGACAGCAATAGCATCATCAACACAAAAAAAGAGGACAAATCTGTTCTTTTGATTTTTTCTCTTCTTTAGAATCTTTATAGGCAGTTTTCTTTCTTCAAAATGGATAAACCAAGACCTTTGATTTACTGAAGTTGAATAAGTATCATTGCTTCTGTATTACACTTTGAGGGTTTTGCAAATGGGGATGGATTAAAGTCTCTTAAAAAACTGAGTTTCCAAAAAATTCAAGCTTAAAATGTCATCACATAGAACCTAGGAGAAAGCTAAATTAGTCTTAAGAGCATATGACTTGACATACATGAAAGGCAAAATCAGAACAGAAAAGAAATTTAATTTAAATGAAACCTTGGCATAGATTCTAAAAAATATTTAAAGGCTATTGAAATAAAATTAAAAACATTAAATTAGTTTATAAGTAGCTATTATTACCTGATCATAAATCATTGGTAGAATTGAATTTGAACAAGAACAATTAAGATGCTATCTCATTGTACTTGTACTAGAAATTCTAATCTCTTCCCATCAAAAGTTAAAAATCAAGAGAGAGTTAATTTACTTAGAATGCTGATATTAACAGAATCTTGAGAGAAGCAAGGTATTGGAAGAGAGCCAATGAATAGTAACAAGTAAAGATCTTCATGTCCTTGTTCTTAGAACATCATAAATTACCTAAAAGGAGTTTCAAATAAATGTTGTCAAATGAAAAGTGTGACTGTTACAAAAGTATCTTTAAAGCATATTCAGTTTCAGTAAGAGAAAGCCACAAGGGATCTACTGAATATAATTTTGGATGCTAGGAGTTATGGAATGAAATATCCAAACTCTCATTGATCTCTTTAACAAGACTTTATTGGCAGAATCTTCAGCATGAATTTTTAAACATTTTATGCACCGATTTAATTTAACTTATCCTTTAAACAGCTTCCTATTTCTCACCCCAAACCTCACTAAAACTAATCAAAACAATCATCCCAATTTCTTAACACAAGTTAAAATAAACCTCCAGTATCCAGTTCATCTTTGAGCAAAACTCAAAATATAATAAAACCAGATCTCAACTTTGTTTAAGAATATATTTCCATGAAAGATTGCTTCCATAATGTTCTCCAACTTGACATTTTATGGCCTTACACTTAATAATTTAAGTCTGTACCTAGAAATGTGAACATGACTAGAAATATTTTTTCTTTCTTTCTTTCTTTTTTTCTTTCTTTTTTCATTTTCTCTGTGTTCCCCACTTAACTCTCTTAAGGTCAAAGCTTACAATTAAACATAATTGTCTTACTGTATTCATGGCTTTAAAAATGTGTTGAATCAGATAAATTACTATAGCATTGCAAAAGCTTGGGACATGTGGAGTACAGCATAATTGTTTATTCTTAAAATAAACAAAGTCTGTAAAAGCAGTTGGGGATAAGTTAAAATATCTGTCAGCTCAGAATCCTCTGTAGCTAAGCCTCAAATATATTGCTTATTTTGCTCATCAAATAATCATGTTTTATCGAGTCAAAATTTCTACAAAGCTTGTTTTATACAGAGATGCATCCAAAATTTAGTAGTTAAGTAATTTTTATGTGTTCTTAATTTTTATGGCTAAAATGTTGTCATCTTGATTTTTAAAAACATATAAATATGCAGAGATAGCTTTATTCCCATGTTTATTGTGGCACTATTCATAATAGCCAAGATATGAAATTAGCTGAAATGTCTGCCAATAAGTGAATGAAGAAAAAGTGATGCAGATTCCCAGAAATATCATTCTGCCATAAAACAAAGAAGTGTATCAGAGAAATTGAATGAGACAGACATAGACAAATACTACATGTTCTCACTCATATGGAGACACTAAAAAAGTTGGTCTCATGCAAGTGATCAGTAGAGGCTAGGAAGAGGAAGGGATGGGTGATAAAGAGAGATAATAGATACCCAAAGAGAGCTAGATAATAGGAACAGATTCTAGTATTCTACAAAACAGTAGGGTGACTCTACTCGATATAAATGTACTGCATATTTTAAGATAGCTAAAAAAGGATTTTGAATGTTTCACCACAAAGAAACAGTAAAATTTTAAGGTGAGGATGATGTTAGTTTCCTTGTTTTCACCATTATACACTGCAAATATATATCAAATAATCACATTGTGCCCCCTAAAATTGTGCAATTATTATGTGAATTTAAAAATAAAAATACAACCACATAAAAAGAAATATGTAGAAAGCACTTTTCCATATATGGGAAAAGCCAAAATCCGAAAGCCACAGTAAAGTTTGATGCAGAGTTGTCTGAACTTATGGATTCACTGCACTCACCTACTACAAAAATGGGGGTAGTCCATCTGTGAAGCCGTGAATATTGTCAGTGACACACAGATTTCCATGAAGTTCATTTTAGTTTCTGGGCGTTAAGCACTAGAGGTTCACCTTAATCTGATGATTCAGTTTTATAATTTCAGAATTAGAGTTTAAAAGCTAGAGGAAACATTCCAGAGATTCCCTACTGTTTACTTTTCTACCGAGCAAAGCAAAAACAACAGAGATAAAGAGACTTGAATTTTTAGCCTTGTTCTATACGAACACTCATCTATTTCCCTCTGTCTTTATGATAAAATCAAATTGCCTTTCTTGAATATAAGGACCTCAGTAATCTGTTCCTGCCTGACAGATGTGTGAAATCACACTGTCTAGAATGCTTCCACCCCAAGAACACACAGTGTCTCAGTTATTTTTCTCTTGTTGCTGAGAAAAAATACTTGATGCCCAAAATGAAGGAAAAAAAGGTTTATTTAGCTTAGAGTTTGTGGAGGTCTCAGTCCATACTCAACTGGCTCTAAGGAAGGGTGGCATGACTAACAGGCAACCATTCATGGTGGCTGCAAGCAACAAGAGCAAAAGGGCAAAAGACAAAAGAGGGAAAAATATTCCTCCTTCCCTCCTTCGTATAGTATGTTGGTCACCCACCCCTGGACTGTTGCAGCATTCATATCACCAATCCCAACACTAGATAAAGAACCAATCACAAAGACTAGACTCAGCTGCCTTCAAAAGGCCTCCCCCCACCAAGATCACATTAGGCTTTGGGGGGACATCTAGACACAAACCATAACATTCTTCCCCTGCTCATCCCAAAGACTTATGCACATCCCTTTATGGGAAAGGCATGTAGTCCAACTTCAAGAGTTGCCAAGGTCTTAACAGTTTAAGCAATGCTGAAAAATTCAAGTCCCAAGTGTCCTCCAAGACCTAAAGAAACACTTAGCTATAACCCTCTGTACAAATGAAAACAAAGTTAAACACTTCCAACACTCAATGGCATGAGATAAACATTACCATTCCAAAAGGTGCAAACAGGGGTTTACAAAGGAATGAGATCGAAGGAAGTCTAAAATCCAGCAGAGCAAACATTAAGTCAAATAGTTCCATGCCCACCATTTGAGGCAATCAGTGGCAAACAGTGAGCTCAAACAGGCTTAGGTGACTCCACCCCTATGGCATTTCCAGTAGTAGCAGCTTCCACAGCTTCTCTTTTATGCCTGCTTTGCTTTCTCCTTGCAGCTTTCCTTAGATGATCCATGTTCCTGGCTTTTCCCAACTTCTGGGGTCTCCACTGCACCTTTCACTTCACACTGACCATTTCATGCACTGCTCTCTCAGGGGAATGCTGCCTGGCCTCCCAGGACTTTTGAAATCAGGTAGAAGCCTTTTTAACCTCAGAATTCTTGCATTCTGTGTATAAATGAAACCAGCACCACATGGATGATACCAAGGTCTGCTGCCAGTTGGAGCAGTATCCAGGCTTCCCTCTTTCTTGATTATAGGGGTCTAGTACCTGGATTGCTGAGTACTGTTTCTCAGGGGTTTTTTTGTTTTTTGGTTTTTTTTTGTTTGTTTGTTTGTTTGTTTGCTTTTTGTACCAGGGATCGAACTCACAAACTTGCACCTGCTGGGCAGGTGCTTATGCCACTGAGCTAAATCCCTGGCCCTGCTGAACACTCTGAATCTGATTGTAAGGAACAGATTCACTATGTCACCACCGGTTCTGGAACCTGATATGACCACCACCATTTTGGAACCTCGTGTGGCCACCGTTATTCTGGAACCCAGTATTCTGCATCTTTCTCTCCAAAACAAAGTCTTTCACTTTTGCAGTTTTGAGGCAGCAAAGGGTGGAGATCTGTCCCTTCCCATGATGCTCTCAGGCCATCTTTTCTACTCTTCTATTCTTTCTCAGCAATGGAGATCTCAGCTCTATCTTTATAGTCCACAGCTTTACTGCAGCTTCCTTTCTGGTCAAACTCACAACGTTTTAAATGATCCTGTTGGGCTCTTTGCTCTTGATTTGCTAAAAGCCCCTAACAATAGCCATGCCACAGACTCAATATTTGACTGCCTTGAAATTTCTTTTGCCAGTTTAATCTGCTACCCTTAATCTGCTACCCTTAATCTCAGTCTCAGGCAAAATTTCTATACAGGAGCGAAATGCAGACTAATGTTCTGCCAAGTCATAACACACATTGTCTGGAGTCCAATAACCAATGCAGTCCTTCTTCCCAGCAGAAACCTCCTTGAACCTGGTCTTTACTGCTTTTCTGGTCATCTGAGTTCTGAACAGAATCTCCTGTACAGAACAGCCTAAGCCATTCCAGAGTTACTCTTTCAGATGACATCTCCAAACCCTTCCAAACTCTTCCCACAAACCATTCCCAAAGGCTCTTGAACCACATGGTCAGGGTATCATCACAGCAATGATACCCTCCAATGGTACCAAATTCTGTCTTGCTTACTTTTCTCTTGTTGCTGAGACAAAATACTAGATACCCAAAATGAAGGAGGGAAAGGCTTATCTTTTTTTACAGTTTGTGGAAGTCTCAGACCATACTCAACTGGCTCCAAAGTAGGATGAGATGGCTAAGGGGCAACCATTCATGGTGGCCACAAGCAATAGGAGCAAAAGGGCAAAAGGCAAAAAAATAGAGAAGCACATCTCCTTCCGTCCGTTATATTGTATGTCATCTACCCACTTCTGGGTTGGTGCAGCACACACATCGCCAATTCCAGTGCTAGACATTGAACCAGTCAGAAAGACTAGACTCAGCTGCCTTCAAAAGGCTTGCTCCCCATGACTGCATGTGGCTTTGGGGGAACATCTAGTAATCAACTGTAACACACAGTAACCATTGGGTCTGAATTATGAATACTTTCCCAGTCTCTTTAAGTTGCATCAGAAAGGTTTTATCAACCTCTTTCTTTCATTGCATGCTCACAGTGAGTGATAACTTACAGAATGTTGTGATTCATTCATATCTGTATCTCCAATGCTCTGCCTACAATTCTGACTATGGTACATGATCAAGCATATTTCTAGTTGGTAAATCATGTGACATAGCAACAGTGATTTAGCATTTCTTTGTTCAAACATCAAAGTCATTTTGCCTATAGGAAAAGTAAATTTTATAATGTCATGGTTTATGTCTAAAATGACCCCTATGTCATCCATTCAGAGGTGGGGCTTTTGGAAGGTGATATTCATCAGTAGATTGATTCATTGATGAGTTCTTAACTGTTAGGAGGTGAGACCTGGTTGAAATAAGTGGGTTATTTGGGTCTTGACATGAAAGGGTATAGTTTTGGCCCTGGGCCCTCTCTTTTTCTCCACATTTTGAGCAGCTTTCCTCTGCCATGTTCTTCCACCATAATACTCTTGCTTTAGAACCAGATGACCATGAACTAAATCCCCTAAAACTGTGAGCTGAATTAAACTTTTCCTTATTTTGTTGTAGGTGTAAGGTATTGTTTCCCAACATCAGACTGCTCATTTTCACAGATAAAGATAGAGAAGTTATTGATTTGTTTATTGGTACATCATAAGTGCTTTAAAAATTGCCTAGGATATAGTGAGGGCCCAATAAATATTTCTTTAATGAGTACATATATATGAGGACATTATGAATATATGATTTCAAGAATTAAAAGTCAGAATTCTTGTGTAATGCTTAGTGTACATATCAACATTTTTTCATAAAAAATTGTGGATTTGTTCTTTACTTATGATTGTTTTAAGCAAGTAATGGTGAAACATTTAGAGAGAAATGTCCAAACTGCAACCCAAAACCCACTTATTTATCACAAAATGCCAACACTGCAATGAAACCTAAATATTGAAGTTTTAATTTGATCTAAGACTTGATATGACATGACAATAAACATGCAGAGTATTTAATGCTCAATCATTTTTAGTAATGAAGCTATTAATTTCTACTTTATAAAAATATTCATCTAGTCGCAATTGTTATGCCTTTTCTAAGTCAGGTGATCTAATTCTATCCTAGAAAGCAGTTTGACAAGGCATAATGAAGTCCAATTAGTTATCTTCTCATTTGCCTACACATCTGTAAATATGAGTGGAACACTTGGCTCTGTGAACCAGTTATCAATTACCTCTTCAAATATCACTGTTATGGATTAAAAACTGGTGGTCAACTTAACACCAGCTGAATTAAATCAGCACGGTGCTGAGTGCAGACAGCCCAACTGAGGAAAGTTACCAGCATAAAGAAAATGTGGAGAGGGAGAGTGCGGTGTTGTGGGTTCTCCTAAGTGTTGCCAGGAGCCATTGGTTCTCCTGGAGGAGCTTGTCATGGCTAGCTTCCCCAATATGAATTTGGCCATTATCATCGGAGGAGCTCAGGATCTTGTCTCTGAGAATGGCTGTGATTCACTTTGGAGGAGCCCTGATCCTTACTTTGGGCGTGGCTTTCTGGCTCCAGAGTGGAAGATGTTTGCTGTATAATCTCCAGGAGAAGTTTGTCACGCTGGCTTCCTGATATGTACTCAACTGTTCTCATTGTTGGAGGAGCTTGGGACTTCATTGCTGCTGAGGATGACTGTGGTACTTTTTGGGGGAGCCCTGGTCCTTATTTTGAGCATTGCTTCCAGGCTCCAGTACAGAAATCTCAAACTACTGGCACAGATTTTTCACCCCACTTGCAGAAACTTTCTAGTTTACACTGCTGACCTTTGGGCCTTCCCAACAGATCCGTGAAATAGACTTGCATGAGTCATTGCCACGGGTCCTAGGTCTTCAGCTGGACTCACGCAAGACATTTCTGTGGGATCCAGGCCCTCAGCTGGACTTTTTAGGTTTTTAGTGTTGTGCTCAGGTTTCTTGCACTTTCTTATATATAACTCTGACTGACCACCATAAAATAATATTTTAAATTCTGGGTCCTGTATGTAATTGTTCTCCTTGTAACCCCTGGTTACAATACTCACTCTCTAGGACACCTTTTTAAATATGTCCAGTGAACTATTAATATGATAAGCATATTCATTAAAAAGTACCTAGCAAAATGATAAATATATTAATTAAATTAATTAATGGAAATTAATTTCTGAATTTGTAGAATGATATTTTTTCCTCATAAGAATTAAGTCAATATTTTTGGTGTGAAAACATTAACAAAAGTCTTTCAAAATTTTCTATTGTATTTTCTTGAAATAGTTTATTATCCTAAAATATTGGTTAATAATACTGATGTTCCAAGCACAAGATGTCTTTATCTGGGCCTTTTGAAAGAGCTACCTGACATTTGTTCATCAATGTTGATCAAAAACTCATGAAGAATTTAAATTCTGCACAGCTAATTTTCATGGATATATTTGGTCTTCATAGAAACATATGGAAATGCATATTTAATTTGTCAGTATTCTGCAAATCACACTCCCTTCAGGATAATTTGCAAAGCAAAAACGTTTCCATATGCTAGAACATGGTTTGTCTCTTATGGTGAGGGTAAGAAACCATATATTCCACACAAAAGTTTTTAAAATATTTTCTTGGGCAATGAATTATCAAAGAATCATTAGTAAGATAATTTTATCACTGCACTAAAAGAATCTAGAAGGATTTCAGTTTATATACAGTTTTTTCATTAATATTGGATAAGCTAAGATCAAGTCTTAGTAGCATCACAATCTCATTTATGAAGAACGCCAGATGGCCTTTTTCTGCCTAAATTGCCATGCCAAACTTTTTGAGAACCTGACCAAAGCTGATCAGAGCAGGAAATGATATGGGAACAAAAGTCAGGCCACATGTCAATCATGAGAATGAGAAATAAAAGAATAATTGCTGCCCAATCAATTTCAGTATTCTCAAAGAATAAAAACAGGTAAACATATTCCCCATGCTACTCATACACCAGGTATATGTAGCATTGCAATATAATTTTACCCTGGCCCCTTTGACAGTCCTAAAGAACCAGATGGACACATGTATTTTCCACATACTAAAACACATAAAAATAAGAACATATGAAGATTTGGCATCAGCTTCTCATAGTTAATTGTAAAAAAAAAACCTGTAGATTTGAAAGGTCAGTTTTGGAACAAAATAAAGTAATTAAAATAAGAGCTAAAACTCTTTGACAAGTTTTACTTTTCATGTCTGAAAGGATCATTGACCTCATATATCTTCAGAGACACTAGACGGCAGTTTTAGGACAGAAAATAAATTTGAGGTTTCAAAGGACTTCAGAGTTCCCAAATTAATGATTTTGCCATTATTATCTGAAAGTAGTGATTTGTGAAAAAGAATGGCCTTAATGTACCTTTTAATACAGATAATTACCATTTTGGCTTTCTGTAAAATTTGGGATAATTTCCAGAGTTGAAAAAAATAAAAGATTATTTACTAAATTTATTTTTAACTGTGATCGCACCTCAAAACAAATAAGTTATTTTTATGATCACAGCTCAAATTCACCACATGGGAAAATTATCAGGGAAATATCACATAGCAAAAAGTGTCAAGACAAGAAAATGAGTACTCCTTTAACAATTATTAATCTAAAAGCTTTTCCAAGTGAAAATAGGTGTAGGTTACATGTCTTGGTTCCATTGATAAGCTTTTTTCAGGTCATTTGTCTACTTTTAGGTCCCTTAGAGGAACACTTGGAAGGCTAAGACTTAAGATCAGAGTGACTTGCTTTACAAGTGTGGCTCTGTAGCAGAACTTAAAGCAATCCTGGTTTTACCACTGTTTATGGTTTCTAAAATACTGTAGAATAGGGATAAAGGGCAATTTTATGATAATGAGGTAGGCTGTAAAATGTTAAGTCAATAACTCAGATTCCATAAAAATTCTAGTGAAGAGAATAAAAAGGAAAAGATCACTTGCCATATACCTTTAAGAAGTGCCAGTTAAGTAATTCTTTCTTCTTTCTTATGCCTCCTTAAATTCATGAAATTTATGAAGTGAATCTCTCTTATAGGCAACAACTTCTACTTTCAAAGTAACAGAGAGTAAATTCATTCCCTTGGTTAACATTGCGTTCTATTTTACAGAAGACCTAGGTCTTAAAGTTTCCTTTTCTTAGCTCGAGCTTTTCCTAAGCAGCTCTGAGTTAGTCACTTCAGCCTCCACTATTCCCAGGGCAAAATTATTCTGATAACTTGTCCAATCACTAATTAAAGTTTGCCCTAGGAGACACATACTAATTTTACATTGCCTGTCATTCATATCACTTTTTTGATCATTTAAATGATATTTCTCTAAATGTTTTATTCCATACTTATTTCCATCAAGACTGTTTTAATGCTTATAGAAAGGTGCATGCACAAAAATGTTTGGAGGTAATATGTGTTCATATCTCTCCAGTCAGCTCAGGAGCATCCCATGTCCATGATGAAGTAACAAGCTGCTTGGAAAGATACATGAGTCTGAATTAAATAAAATGTGAGCTTTACTGTATTTTAATTCTTGAGACACAAAGATACACACATGCACATGTCCACACACATACGTATATAACAGACATGGAAAGTTTTTATTATCTGATGACAAATGTAATATATAGGAAAAGCTCTCTTTTTTCTTTCTTTTTGGGGGCTGCCAGAAATAGAAGTCAGGACCTTGCACTTGCCAGGCAGGCACTGTGGCACTGAGCTACATCCCTGGCCCCAGGCAAAGCTCTCTTAAAATAAATTAAGTTTGATCATAAAAGAAGGAAAATTAAATAGAGGTATTATCTTAAAATATAAAAATAATTATTTTAATGTATAATTTGATAATCATTGTTGATTAAGTTATGGTATCCTACTTGCTAAAAACAATAAATTTTCTTATACACTATTCAACTTTATCTTTCTTTATGGCATAAAAAAATTCCATGGTGTGTAAATATCACATTTTATTTATTCATTCATCTGTTGATGAGTGCATGTACTGTTTCCAAGATCTATCTATGATGAAATACGCTACTGTAAACATGGGTGTGCATGTATCTCTGTAATATGATGTCTTTTACATTCTTCCAGAAGATACCTAAATGGGACATAGCTGGGTCACATGGAATGTCTAATTTTAGTTTGTCGAGGAAATCTCCATAACACTTTCCATAATGGTTGTACTAGCTGACATTCCCAATGACAGTGCAAAAAGTTCCATTTTTACCCTTAAGTCTCTCCAGTTTTGAGCTGTTTTTAGGAAAAATGGGTGTACCTTGAGACTGTCCTGATAAGTGAAATAAATGACACACAAGCTTAAATATCACATTGTTTCTCTTATATGAGAAACAAAGAGTAAACAAATAAGGAGAAAAATAAAACATATATAATAGAAGAGGGGAGAGAGATCATTCTTAAAGGGAAGGGGATCAAGAAGTAGACGGAGGGAGAAGAGAGAAAAGAGACAAGGGATGAAAAAAGAATTGGGGTGTGTTAAGTACACATACCAACTCCACACAAGGAATGTAATTAGGTTCTGCACACATGTAATAAATTTATAAATCCAGTGTTCATTCGTGGCATGTATTTTGATTAAATGTTATAGTAAAATGCAATTCCTTTCATATTATATTTAACTTTTTCATCGTGACACTGAGTGTGATAATTTTCTCAAGTAGTTTTTCAAATTTCCTCTACTTCACCTGCAAACAGCTCTATTCTCATTGTCCCTAATTTTCTGATTCTACAGCATTCCAACTTCAGGAAAAACCTATGTCTTGAAAATATTTATTATTATTATTTTTTTTTTTGCGGCACCGGGGATTGAACTCACAACCTCGCGCCTGCCAGGGCAGGCGCTTAAGGCACTGAGCCAAACTCCCGGCCCTGGTTTTTTGAGGCAGGGTCGCACTATGTAGCTCAGGCCGGCCTTGTGCTCGTGTTGTAGCCCAAGCCGGCCTCGAACTCACAACGCTCCGCCTACCTCCGTATGATCCAGTTTTCACTGCAATATGTGATATATGCACTATTCTGGAATCAGGAAAAAACTAAGATGGAAGTAATCATAAGGATAAATGACAGTACTAATTGGGAAAGGGTATTTAGGTAAGAGCTAATTTGATAAATGGGTAGTTCATTGGTGAATATTTTTCTATTAAGATACTCTTTACTACATTTTGTATTGAGAGAATGGGATAATGTTTGAATGATGAGGAACTCTTGAAATTTGTAATTAGATGAAAACAAGAACCACAATTGTGCAAGTTAATAAAGCTGAAAATGGAAATTAGTGTCTTCTGAAAGTGTATATTGCTGAAATCATGATTGTGATAAGATATTCCCGGGCAAGAGGAAGAACGCCTGAGGTTTTGAGAGAAGTAATGAAAAGGTGAAAGAGGAAATCTTTTAAAATACAGGACTGCCCCCGAGGGAGCAGAAGAAACAGAAAACACTACCACAGAAGCTTGGACAGTGGGACTCGAATGTTAAAGACAAAGAGGACTGACAATTTGATGTTGTAGCCAATTAAAAATTGCAACCAAGGAGTCATTCACGTTAGGATTAAAGACGTAACTCCCCAAAATCAGGCTACATTAGCAGATAGATGCCTAGAGAACCTTAGTTGTACCACATGCCTATTCATAGTTTACCTGAGGATTCTGTAAAAATATTCACTAAGACATTGAGTTGATGTTAGTCTATACTCCTTGACTGCATTAGAAGTATTGTCGTTCCAGTGTCCTACCACTCACTGCCACCTGTGTCCCTTGTTCCCTCAGACCTTGCACAAGGAAACCTTATCCAGGTCCTCAAAAAAAAAAAAAAGCTTATAAATAGTGAATCAGAATGGATGACTAAGAAACTAAAGCAAGGTTTAAATTTTGATAAATTTTGGGCAGGAGATTCAAGCAAGAGTCCTCAAAACAATTAAAATAGAAATTTCATTTGAACTAGATATTACCCTACTAGATATTGTCTCAAAAGAGTTAAAGGCATCAAATAACATGATGTATATCCATGTTTGTAACAGCACAACTCACAATAGTTAAATTGGAGAAGCAGCCTACCTGCCTATGGAAAGATTAATGGATAAAAATTGTTACTTATACACAATGGAGTACTACTCTGCTGTAAAGAATGGTAAATTGGAGTCATATGAAAGACAATGAATACATTATGAAACCACAATGTCGAATGAAATAAATCAGATATGTAAAGCTTAAATATGGTATGGTTTCTTTTATATGAGAAACCCAAGGTATAAATGATAAGAGAAAAATAGAAGGTAGTAAAAGGAAGCAGGTTTCCAAGATTTAGTTGTTAGTGTAAATAGGATCCAAAAGGTACAATAGATATTGTGAAAGGGAAAGAAACTGCTCAAAGGAAAGAGCAACTGGGATGGGGGAAAGGAGAACAGGAGGAAGGGAAAAAGTATATATATACACAAAAGATAACTAAGATGATTGTACTACTCATTCTATTAGTTCATTGAAAGGAACAGTTAGTGCTTATGTTGTTTGATCAATTTTGCTTGCTTATATCTGGCAATCTGAGCAACTATTTTGAAGACAACAATATAATATCAGTATAGTAATCATTGTCAATTTCCCATCATTCTGTTTGAAATTTTGTATCATTTTTATTTTTTTATTATTCTCTTTGTTTTGTATTGTTTTGTTTTTGTACTGGGAATCCAACTCAAGACCTCACATTTGCCGGGCTTTTTTTTTTCTTAGAAGAAAGATAAATCTAAAAAGAAAACAAGGAAAATAGATCTTTTGAAAACATGGAAGAGATCAAGAGATGCAGGGAGGGAAATAAAAAAATTAAGACTGGTCCTGTATGTGAACAAACACCTACAACAAAAATATTCATTATGCATCACAAACATAATAAAAAATTAAAAATAGGCATCTATGAAAATCGAAGTACATGGAGTTGAAATGTACAAAGTCAGCATTCCCCAAGACGTATTTGCGTGAAATGATCTCCCCAAATAACTTTAATAGCACAGTTGGGCCTAAGCTTATAATTTTTAAATCTTTCATCCAAAGATTACTGATGTATATGTCTATGTTTAGAATTTCCTAGGAAATTGTTTAATGTGTATTTTTTTCATTGCCAAATAGGAATCTGAATTAAACATTCACTAAAGTTATCCAGCCTCCTCAGCTGGTTCCTTTAGCCTGAAAATTACCTGTAGTGGGAAAGGTGACTTAAGTCCTGGATGAAACCTGAAAAATACTGCTTTCCTATTTAAAATTTCCAATCAGATAACTCTAGCTGAAGGTGGACATGTGTTGACATGACTTAAAATTAGAGCATTTTCATCAAAATTTTCATTAGGCTTCATTGTTGGACACTCAAAAAAGCTCAAGGAGCACCATAGGAGAAATGAGTATTACAAGAGATCTCATATAACAGGTTATTTGCAAGTTTGTTATTCCAGTATGGAAAGTGAGGAGTAACAGGTTTTTAGAGTGCATGATTTTATTGAATAGAGTAAAAAAGTGATAGAAGAACTATTTATAGCTTATATGACCTACTTGTGTTTTCAGAGCAGAATTTCTATGTTAAAAAAAAGTAAAAAGAAAGCAAGACAAAAAAGAGAGATAAAGGTAGTATATAGAATTGCAGCAAATTAGTTCTTGGAGAAGAATCTTTTTATGGAATCTAAGTATCTTTGAACACTTTAAAATCAAAAGGGTAAATATTTCACTCAAAGTATATGTTAGAAATGTCAGCATTGTGAAGTTAAAACAAATTCAAGGCCATTAAAGCACTTTTCTTAATTATGCATTTCTGACTGTCAGATTTGTGCAATGAAGAGTAATTCCCTTTGTGTGTCATGACAATAGTTAATGCTGGAGACCGAACTGAAGTCTTCCTTGCAGCCATGGCAAAGCTCCTGAGAAGTCATTTATTCATAACCAGCCCTCATTTACCGTAATTTCAACTGCAAACTAGTTTTAGAACATGACACTTCAATGATAGAAGGTGATTATGGACTAGAAAAAGGTTAAATTCGAGCTGAGAAGAAAAGTTTGAGTTATGATGTTTGATGCAGCAGACTGACTCTAGTCTGTAATTTAGTCATTCTCTTTATGGGCAAAGGACTCTTGGAAAAAAATCTTAGGTCACCGGTTTTGAAAGATAGCCAGTGTGGCTATTTAAACCGAAAAAAGGGAGGGGGGTGGAAATGTGAAATTTCTTGGTACGAATGTAATCCATCAACTGTTAATGGAAACATTAGATCGAAGACTAGTTCAAAATGATATAGCAGCTATTCAACTTCTAACCCTGGGACCCACGGTGCCATTATGTTGCTCTAGCGGTGATGAACCTTCGAGTCTTCTGTCTGACCACTCACCCAGAATTCCCCCTAGTCTTCAATTCCACCTTCTTCCCATTCTTCCTCCTTCTGAAAGGCTTTAACTTCACAGTTACTGCATCAAAAATATGCAGTAAAATGATCACAGATAAAAGTAATTTATTTAAATGTATGCACTTTAAAATAGTTGTTAGAGGTTAAGAGGAATAGGAAGTTATTTGGATAGTATTTATTTCAATAAGACGTTTAGCCACTAGATGTCACCCTTTTTTAAGCAATCCAATGGTTTCACTTGGTGCTGTATCAGCAGTTACATTTATTCCGTTATGTTTGATGTCCTCCATACGGTTTTCAGCTACGATGCTGAATATCCTAACAAAAAAAGTTTTCTTTACTCAACCCTCCTTAAGAAAGTGTCAAAATGTATAGGTTATGGAAGATTTAATACATCCTTTCCCAGGTGATTTGGGAGACCTAGTAACTGAAATCAAAGTTTTTAATTGGCAAAAGTATTCATACTGGAATGTGTGAAATTTAAATTGCATATGATAGCCATACTATAAATGTGCACAAGAAAAATTTCTTCCCCTTATATTCAAATTAATTTTATTTGTTAAATTTCATTATTATATGTATACAATTATTCTTAGTTAATGTGGTACTTCTGCTTTTCAAGCTTCTTTTTTTTTAAGCTTTTTTTACTCTTCCTGCAAGTAATGCTTGATTTGTAGTTTCAGAAAGAATTAAAAGACATTATAGAGCATAGGTAAAGTTTTAAGACAGTATTTAATTTTCTAGGTCGAACTCACAATCTCACACCTGCCAGACAGGCACTTAAGCCACTGAGCCAAATTCCCAGCCCTAGTTTTTGGAGGCCGGGTCGCATTATGTAGCTCAGGCCGGCCTTGCACCTGCGTTGTAGCCCAAACTGGCCTCAAACTCACAAAGCTCCTCCTACATCAGCCTCCAGAGTGCTGTGATTAAAGGTGTGTGCCACCACGCCCGGCTCTTGACAATAAGCATATTATGTGAAAACAGCTTTTTGTTCTTATACGAATTTGGTACATACCATTCCTAGTTAAGGATATCCAATTATCATTACAAATTAAATTCAATACATGATACCTGGCATGGAAAAGGTAAGGAAGGATAGAAAGTCACAGCGATGGAATTGTTCAGTCTGACATGACCTTAAAAGAAGTCTTAAGAGTATGAGAAAACAAACAAATGGAAATGAAAAACCTAAGGTTTCCTGTATTACAGCTGTCATTGGTCAACAGTGATTTCTAAAGATGAGTAGTAAAAATGCAATGGACAATAACATATATTTTTAAAAAATATTAAAAGCATGGCTCTCATGTAAAGACAAAATGAGCACACAAGATCGATCTTGAGTAATTCACTAATAAATGGAAGTCAGTAAGATGATAGGTCCAGAAGAAGAGAGAATTCAGGAATGGAGATTTATACTGTCATCTGGGCAAAGGTCTATTGAAATAAACCTGGTGATAGACAAAACTGTCCTGTAAGGTCACAAACCATAACCTTGTAATTATTTTTCCTTCTTGAGAAAAATGATCTCCACTATCAGAATGTCTAAATGCTGACATGAAAATTCACAGTCAGTCAACAAATTATTTAGGTCTAAATATTCAGTAATTACCAAACAATATTTATTGAAGAATCTCCCAGTGACATTTTTTAAATATGCCAAGCATAGTTTTCATTTATTTTTTAAAACTTTGGAATTTATGTATGTAAGTATGTATGTATGTATGTATGTATGTATTTGAGGTACTACAAATTTAGGAATTGAATCCAAGACAATTCCAGTCCTGTTTTATCTTCTCAGGGTGGATTTGAACTTCTGATCCTCCGGCATCAGTCTCCCAGAGAGCTGGGATTACAAGAATGTACCAAGATGCTCACATTAGCTATGTATTTTATGCAATCACATATGTATTGATCACAACATACTTAAGTGACTGTATGAATAATCTCATTGTATTATCACAAAAAATTGCCTATGTTACAGATGTTGGTATTCTTTCTATAAAAAGACAGAATATTGAGAAATCACACACATTCTTGAGAAGCTGAGACAGGAGAATCCCTGTGAGTTCAAGGCCAGCCTGGGCTACATAGCGAGATCAAGATCAGCCTGAACTACATAGTGAGACCCTGTTGAGAGAGAGAGGGAGGAAGGAAGAAAGAGAGGAAGGAAGGAAGAGAGGAAGGAAGGAAGGAAGGAAGGAAGGAAGGAAGGAAGGAAGGAAGGAAAAGAAAAAAGTGAAAGAAATATTTTTGAAATTGCAAACCAGCAAGAGACCATGTTGGAATATGAACATCGTCTGCCTAGTTGGTCTTTCCTAATACATATTGAAACATTAGCTAGATTTTGGGGTTCCACAAAATGAAACTCATGCACATTCCAGTTGCATCACCTCTCCTTTTCCTCATTCATGGTGATAAAAATCTCAAATGAAATATTCAAGCACAACCTCAAACTCAGTTCAGAACTTATTTCCAAAACCTTCCTTTCGCTAGAATCTGAGATTTCACAGCAATATCACTAGTTAGCCCTTGGAATTGACATAATACATCAAAACCTCAATTGCAATTTATATAAATGAAGAATGCTGTTATCAAAGATATTTGTTAAAATAAAAAAAACACTTTTAACATATAGAACATAGTATTCTCATAATATATGTTTTAAATTCTTCTCAAAGCAATTGGGACATGGAGAGAAATCTATTGTTCCGAGTGCAGCATATTCAAAGCAGATGTCTGCCTGACCAAATACATAAGTAAATTTTACCCTTTAATTTTAAAATCTTGAAGAAAATTTAGACATGCTTAAATCAACTACAAAAATCACACAAATTCCTAGGATTCATGTGTACAGAACTTCAAAAATGTGAGGTGTTCCAAGATCTATTACTAGTTCAACTTCAATTCCTGTGAAGATTATACCACTCAGCCAGTGACTGGGAAGATGCAGAAATCTAATCAATGTTATATGGTCAACTGAGAGTCTATACAGTCTCTTCATAACACACATTGCAATACAACTTATAAAAAGGCTTTTCTCCAGAATTTTACTTCTTTCTTTCCACACCAGATAAAAATAAAAGTAACACTGATGAGTTCCCCAGTGAAATAAAAATGTATAAATGTGTTGGTGTATTACATTTGCATTTATACTTGCTTTAAAACTGGAAAAGAGTTATATAAAATAGACAAGTATTACTTTTTATGTAGTCAGTCTGTTGTTCAGTGTTCAGCTTCTTCAGGTTTCATGCATTATAAAGTCTTTTAGGACAGAAGATATTTCCTACAAGCAATCATGTAACATTTATAGCTTTAAAGGGTAGACGTAATTTTAATAATAGCATGCCACATTTAAGGCTCTGTTAGGCACAGCTCTGATTGTCTTTGATTTATCCATCAGGTAAGGAATCTGAAATTTTCTAAAGCCTAATTTCGAACAAAAATCAAGTGGTCTTTTGCATTAAACCATTTGCTTCACATGACTGGAGTGACTCAGTTTTAGCTTTGAAGCTTCCTCCATTTTTTGATTGAATTTCCTGTTCAACCATTTGAACTCTTCAAAAGCAATTAATTCTTATACAGCATATCATTCTTAATAGAGTAGCAAAATAATTATAATCCAATCCAATTTCCTATCAAATAGCATTTTAAGAAACTTGTGTAAATTTAACATATTACGAATGCACATTAATTTGTTCATCACTAAAGAAGAATCTGAAAATGGTACTCACGCGGGTTTAACTGTGTAGGCATGTTTTTCATGTACAAAGGCACCAGCAAGACCTCCTGCTCCTGAATTTAAGTACTGAATTAAAAATAAATTAAATCATATAAGTTTATCTATTATATAAATAATATAATTATTATTATATTATTGCATAAATAATGCAATTATATTATTATATAAATAATACAATTGTTATTATATTATTGTATAAATAATATAATTATCTGACTTTTTAAAAATAAAACTGCAACTATTGACCAGTTCAAAACATGTAACTATTTAAACAGGATCTCCCATCATTTTCATTAAATAGAAACAAGTGAGAAATAGCATTAGTAGTCTGAAAAGGACATAGGTATAACTGTTTTGGTCAAATTTTACCCCACCTAATAGGTAGAAGTTTCACTGAGGTCTATTTGAATTCAAAATTCATATATTTAAATTATTTGTCATAAAATGTTGAAATAAATTTGAAGACATATTTAAAACATATAAATTATAATTGGTTTTATTTTCATCCAATTTATCAAAATATAAATTGTCTTCAAACATCAATACTAATTTGATTTCCTAAGAATTGTGGTTACACATGTAGAAATTTCATAACTGATCAACCAAAAACCTAGGGATCTTAAACAATATGAACCAAGTTCTAAGTGTGGGACATTTTTTCCCAGAACCTTCTAATTTTTTCATAGGAGCCTAGAATTGAAAAAGTAAGTTCTCTATATAATAGAAATATTGTAATTAATTTAAAATGTAATAGGATAATATGGCTTCATTGTTAAGTAAAATCAGAAAAATTAAAAATGAAATAGAAAAAAGTAACTCAAATCCTTAAATTTGGTCCAGAGTAAGTTTTTTTATAGATTAATGCTGATGTGAAATAAAAGGATGTAAATATATTAACTCATTTTTACCTTGTAAGAACACCAGCAGGCAAAATCAACTCCCCAGTCATGTAAGTGGAGTTCAACATTTCCAACTGCATGTGCTAGATCAAAGCCAACAAAACAACCCTAGGGAGCAACATGACAAGTTTTGAATTCACTTAACGATTAGAAGTAGTAAGTGTAGCAAGTAAATCAGTGCCATGCAAAGGCCACAGTGGGGACAGACAGAAGCCAGACTTTTCCCTTGAGTGAGCATCATTCATGGACCAGGTGGCAACAGAGAACAAGTAGTCATCAAGAAGCAAGTCCTCTCTATGAATTGGGACCGTGTGTGGGCTTCTAGGGGGACAACCAGACACCAACCTTTTCCCATGAGTCAGCACCATTCACGGACTGTGGAGGAAGAGAACAAGAAGTCACTGAGAAGTGACCCCTTCCTACAAATCAGTGCCATGCATGGGCTGCTTGGGGGGACAGCCAGATGCTGGCCTCTTCTGGCATGTGGGCCAGGAGACAAGAAAAGCCACTCTACCCCCAGACCTCTAGTAAGTGACGGGCTGATCAGGAGAAGCACAGGTTGCAATGATGGCTAATGAGGTGGAATACAATTTTATGCTTGTAGTGTTGTGTTTCACTGAATTTGCAGGTCTAAAGCCAGCGGGCTAATCTTTTATTCAGAGGATGGCAACATGCAGTGTAGCATCTATGGGGGATCTCCTTCTGAGGGTGGCGGCCATTGTTGATTCCCTATTGTCTTGTTTTGAAATCCTGTATCATTTTCGTTGTTTTGTTGGGTTGGGTTTTGTTCTGTTTTGTTTTGTTTGATTTAATTGTATCTGATGGCATGGGCAGCTATTTCCAACATAAGATATATTATGGTAGCCATTTTGGATTTACTCTTATCTTGTTTTGAAGTCTTTTATTGCACTTATTGTTTTGTTTTTATTGGTTCTATTCTGCTCTATTTTGTTTGATTTTTACTATGTCTGAATGTATCTGCAGCTATTTTGAAGACAACAGGAGGCATTATGGTAACCATTGTTGATTTCTTGTTTTGAAGTCCTATGTCACACTGGTTTGTTTTGATTGGCTTTGTTCTGTTTTGTTTTGCTTGGCTTTATTCTCTTTAAAATAATAATTATAAAAAAGAAGTAGTAAGTACAGATATTTTTAAGAAATTCTTTGCCAAACTGCTATATTATAATAGCAGTTGATCCTTTAACGAACCTTTTGGAGTAATTTTTATAATAATGAAACACTGTTTCCATTCTTCACTAGATTGCTATTTGCACTGATAATGCAAAAGCAGTGATCAATAAAAGCTGGCAACTTTTCAGGAAATAGTGATGACACCAAACTATACTAGGGGTCATTGCATTTATCCATGAAATTCACTCAGATGTAGGGGTGTGCACTTGCAAAACTCCTTGTTAAGGTTGTAAAAAAAAAGATAACAAAATTTTTAGTAAATAAAAACATTTTACTTCTCTTATTTTAATATTTAAAGTAGAAAATACATGTCATACACTTGGCCATATTCTGAAATAAAATAGTCTTAAATTAAAATATTTGAGTTTCAAACTGAACTAGCAGCTTTAATATCATGGAGAACCATTAAAAAAACCTAATAAACAACTGTGATTCATCTATGGGTATTTGATAGATAGCCTTCTGAAAATAAACCAACTATCATTTTAAGGAAATCAACTTACAGTATCTATTCCCAATGATAAAATAAAATTTCTGAAACAAACAGAAATTTTGGAAAACTTGAATTTATGTCTATCAATAGGATTATTTTACATTAAAAAGAGATTATTGCTAGTGAAGCTAGTAATAATAATATAAAAAATTTTCTATTTATGTCAATATTTGGAAAATACACACAATTCTATGGACCAATAGTTTCCAAATAATAATTGCTTGATATTACATATCATGCATTGATAAAAGAGCTATACAATCTAATAATGAGTTTTAACAATAGAGAAATTTTAGTGGTTTAGTTTTAAATTCCATAGCATTACTACAAAGAAGTTATCACTTGTCAAATTCTTGTGCAATACTGAAACATATCCATAATGACCTGGAAAGACTTGAAATTCTGACTTTTAAAATTATATATTGTTGGCTTTTTCAACGGTACTCAATTGTGACTTTTTCAACTATATATCTGCATGAATAGTGGGTTTTTTTCCATATATTTTACCAATAGCGAAATAATGAATGCAAGTGAATTTATCATGTCAGATGTTAATGAGTTTTCTCAAAAATAAAACAATGCTACTTCTCCTGAGATATATCTATTCACTTAAATTGTTCATTGAGTGGTGACTAGTTAATTCTTTATATATTTCTAGATATTAGTTCTCTTTCTAAGGAGTAGCCAGAAATGTTTTCCCATTCTCTGTGGGTTATCTCTTTACTGTATTGGTTGTTTGCTGGGCAGAAGCTCTTTAATTTGATGAGATTCATATTGGTTGATTCTTAGTACTATGTGTTCTGCAATTGGAATTCTGTTCAGTAAGTCATTACCTATGTCCATGTTTTCAAAAGTTTTAGTGATTTTGTTCTTTTTCCATCACATTCAGTGTTTTGATTTTTGTATGTAAGTATTTGATCCATTTTCATTTTATTTTAGTACAGGGTGAGAGACATGGTTCTAAATTCATTCTTCTGTACATGGATAACTAGTCTTGCCAACATTGTTTTAAAAAGAGGCTATCTGTTCTCCAACTATATTGTTGATCTCTTTGTCAAAAATTACATATTTAAGGATGCTTGGGGTTATTACTGCATTTCCTTTTCTGGTCCATTTGTTAACGTCATTTTTTTCCCACTACCATGCTGTTTTATTACTGTAGCTTTGTAGTACAACTTCAAGTGTGAGATTGTAATGTCTCTTTATTTGTTTATGTTGCTCATAATTGCTTTGGCTATCCTGGATCTCTCCTGGATTCATACAGATTTTAGAATTTTTTCTAACTCTGTGAAAAACTCTGATGGTATTTTGATTGAAATTTCATTATTTCTGTTTATCATTTTTACTAAAATGGCCATTTTGTCAATACTAGTTTACTGTCCTCTACAATGACCAGCAAGTACATGAAAAAATGTTCAGTATCTTTGGCCATTAGAGAAATACAAGTTGAAGCAACACTGAGATTCTGTTTTACTTCAGTAAGGATGGCTATCATCAAGAAGTAAAAAATCAATAAATACTGACCAGGCGGTGGAAGTGTATTTTAAAGGTAATTTTGGTTTTATACTGTTCTGTCTATATATTGAGTTTAGGTATTGACAGATGCTTAGGATCCGACACTATTCCGACTGATTTACTTGTCATATGGTTTGAAGTATTTTGTGTATCTTCCTAGCAGAATTTATTCTGTCTTAGAAAATAAACCAACCTCTGTTTTAAACTTCAAGACGGACAACTGGAATGATTAATACGTATTACTCAAGCTGTACCCAAGTAGTACCTTTGGAACTTAATTCCTTAGGGTGAAAATTATTTAACCTCTTCTATATCAAAACATTAAACTTTTTATCTTGAAGATGCAGGGATTCCTTCCATATGAAGACAGCTTTTTGCATGCATAGGGATTTAAAAAGAAAAGAAACTGATCTTTAAATAGGACTGATAGAATTTTGAAAAACATTTTACCTCTGGATTCATTTATTATCAGTTTGCTAGCTGCCCATATAATAACTGCATATCACAAACTTTAGATTCCCTGTAATATCTGAGAAATACATCTGTTAGCTACAGTAGTGTTTTGATGAATTTTTCCTAGAGTAGAGAGATGCAAATTATGACCTGTTAGTATAAATAAAATTACATTGTGACATAACCAGTACCAGCGTCATTTGTTTAAATATTGCACATAGTAGTTTTTGTATCACAACAGCAGAACTAAGTAGTTACCACAGAACATGTGATTGACACAGTCCTAAATACTTAGTTCATGGTCCATAACAGAAAAGATATACAGACTACTCTAGAACCTTAGTTTTCATAGAGAAACTATTCATTTCAATTAATCAAAAATTATTATAATATGACTAGATTTAGTATTTCACACAAAAAGTTTATACCGAAATTACATAACTAATTTTGTTGTTCTTTGTAGTGCAGAAAGGTGAATTTGTACTTTGTTTCTTGCCAAATGTTGAGCAATACATGTCACATGAATAAGGTCATTTCTTTTTGTAAGTTATGGTTTATCTCTATTAAGATTTAGAGATTACAAAACCTGGGTTTGAGGACGAATGTTTAGGTTTAACAGTCCAATGGACACATTTGTTAGTTTCTATTTTAAGGTACATTTACAATACGGGTATTCCATTTAGTTAAAAAAAATTGGAGTTGTTCTGAATTTGAAATCCTCTTTCTCTCCCTGAACATTTCTAATTAGAACGATGACTTGAAGATGTGAATTTTCAAACTGAATTTTTCATAGTGTTTCTTATGCAACTCGTCTTTGAAAACTCAAGGAATAGAAAAGACTGTACTTTTATTTTGCTATCAATTTTTTATAAAGAATGGCACTTAGGAGAAACCACAAGACTTTAACTCCTGGGTCCTGTTATTAAAAGCCCTGTGACCACAGCGTTGACGTCACACCAAAAAATTACTTGCAGCTCCTACAACATGTTTTAGTGCATTTACAGTTCTTTCCAGATGGATTTCAGAAAACATCAGTGATTCAAAGGGAGCAGTTTTGAGGAAAAGGCTGGAAGATACAACTTTAAGACTTTCAGGACATGATATTCCCACAGTGTCACTAGATGGCAGCATCTTAAAAATAAAAAAGAAAATGCCTCGGACCATCCTGTTAGGTGTTTTCATTACTTACATTATGAGTGGGTGACATCATATGAATAGGAAAAAAGAGAAACTACACTTAAGTGTCCACTTTGCATAAAAAATCCAAATAGTTTTCACCACATTTTTGTTCCAAGTTACTCACAGATCCTCACTTCCTACTCACTGACAGGACCACATAGCAAAGTAGCAGTGCTCAACTAACATATGACTTCACTTTCTTGTCAATTCCCAAACTATTGCCTTTATTGCTAAACCAATCTGAATATTCCTAGCCTGCTTTTCTCCAGTAAATTTTCTAAACTGAACATTTGAATATAAGAGATTTCCTCCTTCCTTTGGGGGGAAAATATTAAACTCAGAATTTAACTCATAATCCTCGATAACCTGGCTCCTTCCTCCTCTCCCTCTCACAGGCCTCGTACCTCCCTTCCTCTACTTGCATAGACTTTTTCTCTTTCTTCAGGAGAGTTTTTCTTTCCTTGTTTTACTGGTCCTGTGATTTGAATGTGGTCCCCTAAAGTCCATATATTGGAAAATAAATTCTCAGATTCTTATTTAATACTATTTTGATTGAAGCCTTTTCACAGTAACCAAGATTAGATGACAGGTTGTAGAGCCCTCACAATGCAACTAAAGGCTTAAGAGGTAAGCAAGAGACACCAGAACTGGTACAATTACATTGCCAATCATATGATGCTCTTCCCTATTTTATGATTGTAGAAAGAAAATACTCATCATATGTCAGTGCCATGCTCATGGTCTTCTCAGCCTTCAGAATCATGACCTAAATAAACCTCTAAGCCTTATAAGCTACCCAGTATACAGTGCTAAGTTATAGCAACAGAAAATTGAGTAGACACTTGGCTAATTTGGTTTCTTTTTATCAGCTTTTTCCCCTTTCTCATACTATAGCCCCATTTGAATATTTCCATTATAATATTTTCCAATCATGTTATCTTGTACTCTCACATCATATAAACCCAAAGCATTTTTAAATAAATAAATGAACAAATAAAATCATACAATTCTCAATAGATATTCTTTTAACTCAAAATTAAATTTTAGAAGAATGTTATTTGAAGTCCTTTGTCTTTTATGCAATCATAAGCTAATTACTCAGATATGCCATTTTTAAAATGAAGGATCTTGTGCTAAATAGAAGTTGGTCAAATTTTCAAAATCCCTGTCAATTAAATAAAGAATATAATATGTGTTTCACTTTTTCCATCAACACTAACATAGCACTGAATTTTCTAATCAGAGGACTAGAATGACACAGGACTTGTGTTGAAACTTCTACAGGAAGGACAAGCCTATGTGCTCTCAATTTTGATTCATTTTTGTGTGTTTATTAAAATGAAATATGAAATGGTATATTTGAAGTTTTTTAAAAGTAGTATTAAAATTTTGATAATTTTGTTAATTCTGTAACAAATTGACTTTCTCCTGTTATTTTGTTCCTTCTTCATCTAAAAAAATTCCTGTGAATTATAAAGATCATTAGTAAGTAACAAATTTAATGTGAAAAATGTTTTAATATAAGATAAAATAATTATATCTATAACTAGGACTGATATTCAGTGGGTAACCATTGGTAGACTCATGGGAATTGTTGAAAAAAGAAAATATAGCTCTTTTCCTAAGCCACCTAAATATCCACTCTTGGTTGTAGCCCTCTAGTCCTGGAGGTACCCAAAGAGATGATTGCAGCTGTCACAAATGCTAGACTCTCAATGTCCACTACACAAGTGTATAAGCAAGCTCCCTTGGCAGTGCCACTAACTTGATGGCAGATGAGTTTCAGGTTTCCTTTGGTCCCATCAAGTTTAGTGATGGGTGCTGGCGGGTACTGGCTCCTTTGTCACTTCTCATAACTACTAGAACTACAGCTTCTGTACTATACCAACAATGTTTAAAATGTTCTGAATATTACTCCATGCTTGATACATAAGTAGCAGGAAACAATACAAGAACTACAATACTAAAAATTTGAACACTATTACCTTAAGAAAAAAAACCTTGTCATGGGAACTTTTTAAAAAAATTAAAAAGAAACATTACTGGGAGTTAGAAATATGTGTAGGAGTGTGTGCTGGTGTGCTGCTTAACTCTGTATAGATGGTGTAGATGAGAGGTCGATTAATAGTAGCAGATTAGTTATTTAACTCTGATTTTAAGGTTTCTCAAAGAAGGTGTAATTAGATGCTATGCAGTCCCAGAAAGAGGTGGGAATGGAGGAGAAAAAGATGATATTTGCTACGGTTTCCTGCCACAGTATTGAATGGAGCACTTAAGTTCCCCAAATTAATTCAAATGTTGGAATTCAAAAGCATATCCAGATACCAAGCTAAAAGTAACAGCAACAATGAGGATCCACAAGACAGCCTCTACTACCTTTTTAAATACCTAATTTAAGGGTGACTATTCTTTAAAAATCCTTCATTTCATCCAGATCATATTTATAATGCAAAACAAAAAAGAGAAGGGGATCAAAGGATGGGTGGAGTGGGAAGGGAAGGGAGAAGGATAGGTGTCATGGTTTGTGTTTAGAGTCTAGATGCCCCTCCCAAAGTCTCATGCAGTCATAGAGTTTTTTCAGAGGTGGCTGAATGGAAAGTGTGTGGTGATGGGATTAAGGGTTCCTGTTTACTGAATCAGTCCACTGATTAGTTTGACATAGTTCTGAGTGGGATTAAGGGTGTGAGTGCCACACCTGCCCTAGGGCGGGTAGCCTGCATGCAATAGAAGTGGCAGAAAAAATCTTGTTGCAATTGCTTGTTGCTTTGTTGTCTTCTTCCCCCATGGCAGCTATCCCTCTGTCATAGGCCACCATGACTTGGTGGATTATAGACTTGTCAATTACAGACCGAATCTCCACAAACTGAGCTAAATAAATCTTTCCTTTCACTTTGGGTGTTGGGCATTTTGTCTTAGCAATGATAGAAAAGTAACTAAGACAAAAAGTTAAAAAAAAAAGCAATTAAGATGTGTTATTTATCTATTTCCCATAGGGAATGTAAACACTATGTACTACACACATGCAGTAATAAATTAAAATAAAAATTTAACATTATCTTCAAGACCTTTTCTCATTCTTTTACTTTGCATCTTTTTTTTTCAGCTTTCCCATTATGGGCAGAGATTAAGTATTATTTTGTTTATCATGTTTCCTCTGTACTTAATGTCAATAAGTTACATGGGTCACAATTTCTTTCCAAAACTTATTTTAGAAATAAAGGATAGAGTAACCTGCTGTTTTTTAGTGTAGTATGTTAAGATTTCATCTATTTACAGCAATGACAGTAGTGATGCTTTATCATTAAAACAGAAAAAATAATTAAAACAAACACACAAATGAAAAGGGACAAGATACAATTTTCCATGTGGAGCTTCAGGGAAACATTTTAGAAACCAAGTATCATGACAGTCAGAATCAGAGCATACATTTTCTGTACAGAAGAACTCTAATAATGTTGACAGTTGTATTAGTTCTAAGACCTTAAAGGTAATATGTGAACCAAAAAAAGAGGAAGAAGAAGAAGAAGAAGAAGAAGAAGAAGAAGAAGAAGAAGAAGAAGAAGAAGAAGAAGAAGAAGAAGAAGAAGAAGAAGAAAAAGAAAATGGGGGAGGGAGGGAAAAAGGGAGGGAGGAGAGAGAGAAAGACAGAAAGAGGCAGAGAGAGAGAGAAGAAAGGAAGGAAGGAGGGAAGGAAGAAAGGAAGGAATGAAGTGAGGTAAAGGAAGGAAGGAAGAAAAAAAGAAAGAGAGAGAGAGAAATCCACATGTACATTATTAAAAAAGAAATACATACAATGTTTTATCCAGGAAAATAACCACCCAATCATCTACTTCAAATTTTCATATTAAAGTTCAATACCAAATGGCAACAACAACAACAAAAAAAGAATGAAAAAGAAAAGTTAGCATGATGGGCAAAGTTTTTAACTAGTTGTTCTATGGAGAAATAAAATAAAACAATCTAACACCAAGATTATGTCCCCTAATCACAATGATGTACGCTAAAGAGAAGTAACAGCCTCTAAAGTGAGTGAGACTGTGGATCCTGAACTATTTGAATGCTCCCCTTGAACCAGTCCACATCATGGTTTTTTGTGGGCCAGCTACAAAGGGTAAATGAATTGGAATACAATTCTTTTAGTGTTTTGATTGGGTGTTTTTTCCACAGTGGATCTGTCCTTTCCATTGTCAATCATTTATCACAGACTAAGGTAATTGTCTGTTTATATGCCCCATCTCCCATTTGATTCTGAACTATTTAAACTCTGTTATGGTGGGAATTTTTTAAAGTTTTTACTCTCTCTCTTTTTAAACCCATAATTTTATTTAAAGTAAGAGGCTAATATTCCAGTGATAAAGCGAAGTTTTTTGAGAGTTCTGTGTACCTTATCTACCACTGAACTATTCAGATGGTCTTCTGGGATTCTATCCAGTCATGATTTCTTTTTCAAGTCATGTGGAGACTTGTAAGATCTTTTATACTTTTCCTTTTCATTCTGGGGACCAAATCTTGAGCCATAACTATATCCTCAGATCTGTCTATCTGTCTATCTGTCTGTCTATCTATTAAAAATCTATCATCTATTTTGAGGTAGGTTCTCTGAAAGTTGCCCTGGATGGCCTCAAGCATGTGAGTCCTCTACCTCAGCCTCTCCAGGAGCCGGAACTACAAGAGTGTGCCATGACACAGGGCTTTCAATCTCCACTAAATAGAAAGAGACTCCCAGGAAGTACCCCAGATTTTACAGAAGAGATGCTCATGGGAATGATATCAGGGTCATAATTGCGAGGAGCAATTGCCAAAGGAGCAAGTGACTGAGAGACCCCCTCAGCAGAAATGATGACAGAGTCAGTTTCTTGGACTTCTCTAGAAGACAGCAGTAGGGAGGAGTGGGCTAGAGGTGGTGAGAGAGGGCTCTGCTGATTTCTGGTACTGACCAGAATCTTATTTGAAAAGACAGTTCTTTGGCCTATCCTTGAAGTCCAGGAGAAAAAAAGAATTCAATATTTTCAGTATTTTCAAAAGAGACTATGACATCAACTATTGAGACAGAGGTCTTAAATTCTCATGAAAAGAAATGACAAGAAAAGAAAGTCATACTTTCTTTTTGTTGTTCTTTGTAAATGCTGAAACCTCTTCACCATCGCATGATTAGGTTACATGTTGAAAAGACAACATGAAAGAGAGCTTTGGTACCAACTACAAGAAGACTCCAATCCCGTCCCTCAGCGAATGGTTAAGCTGAGTGTGGCCAATGCTTATGCTACACCAGACTCAGTTCTCTTAACTAAGTTAGACAAAAGCTTATTATTACCTATTAGGATTTTTGCGAAAATTGTGTGCCCTGTACTACATGTCAAATGCCTGAAGCATTATAAGCCATCAATATCAGAGAGTATTATTACTATTTGTACAACTCATTATTTCAGAATGTTATTATTTTTTTTCTTTTTTTATTTAAGCAAAGAAAAAACAAAAAAAAGACATATAAAACAAAGACAACAAGCAAAAGACAAACAAATGACTAGAGTAAATGCACAACAGTAACATTGCAGGTTTACAAAATTGGATGACAGAAACTTGACAATGTTTGCAATATTGCGTATTGTTATCTTTAAAATGGTTACTTATATTAACAAATATAGACATGTAATATTAATCTAATCATGTGAGTATTGATTGTTCTTTCTCAATAACGAATAGATTCAACAATGTGTTCATTTTAGTTATCTTACATATACATATATACAGGTTTATATCTTTTCCTCTTCCCTTTTCTCTTTCCGCCTTTTCCCTTCCCAGTTACTTTTATTATTAAAGGCCCGATTTTAAAAAGTAGATTATTTGGTGTAAAAATATATTTCAGTAGTAGGGTGTTTACATAGCATGCATGAAGCCATAGGTCCAAACCCCAGAACCAAGAAAATAGAAAACAAACTCTGAGGAGCTGACACTGGCAAATCCAGAAATAATGAATGAGAGAAGGGGAGGAGAGGTTCGATTTCCTAATGAAATTGAATGTGTCAATTTGAAAGAAATTGGACAGGGCTGATAGCCACATAGAGAGTAAGAGTATAGGATTCGGCAGACAGGGAAAAGAAAACAAAGAATCTTGAAACTCTAAAGCATTGTGTAATTTGCAGGTGAAAACCTCTTACTGTGTAGCAAAGTATATGTTTTAAAGAGCAAATTTCTGCTACTACTTTTTTAAACTGAGACAAACAATGCTTATTTTTCTCAGAAGCAGCTATAAAAGGAGGAAAATTAAACAAATACGTTAGTACTGTTCTCTTGCAGAGTCTTTGGCTGGCATGAGCCTCACATGAAATTGTTTGATTTATTTCAGCAACTGAAGATAGGGAAAGTAGTTTAAGGTAATTATTCATGCTTAATTGACTTCATTTAATTTTTGATGACTTAATGGAGAAATCTGCATGTGCTAAGTGTGTCAAAGAATAGAAATGAGACTTAAAAAAGAACTCAAAATTTATTTGAAAAAATTCTTATTTTACAGTAATTATCCATTATAACAAATTCTACAGAAATTTCTGATTATATTTAAATGGTTTTCCCTTTTTATGCAATTGTGTGATTGATGTGACCAGCCTGACAAACACTTTTGCTGAGGTACCCACATTCATCCATTTTCTGGCGTAACAGGTACATATTTAAAAATAGATTAGGATATTAAAAACACTTTCAGGAGTCTATGGAGTGTGCAGGATCTGCTCTTAGTCTGTTAACAGTCTACTGACATAAGCCTACTAACTTTGAGAGGTAAACAGGCACAGTGATAACTATAAGACAGTACAAAACATGGCCAGTGAAATATTTTCCATCATGCTGTAGAAATACAACAGGAAGATATATTTAACTTGACACTGTGCAAGAAAATTCTGATGATGAAGGTCAAGGATTTCACACTCCAGTCTCTACAAGAGCCAATCAAGTAATATATGAGTTGGGAGTGCATTTCACTTTACTCTTTGCTGTAAGAATACTGCAACATACAACACAGGCAAGACTCAGTTCAGTGCCCAGGACCGTATGTGGAAGTGGATGAGCACTGAAGAACTAATGTATCACCAGCAGGGCAGGGCTGCTACAGAGTCTCACAATTTGTTGCCCTGTAAGAGTAATAGTTCAGCATTGCCAAACTTCCAGGTTTTTTAAAGAATTTGGAAGTAGAAATTTTTATTAAAAAATTTCATAATTTTGAATTGTTGGTACTTGCTTCAATTTCTAAAACATACCATATTTACTAATTGAATGAAAGCTACATAAAAAAACCTGTAGAACAGTTTGTAACCTGTGGGGCATACAGTGATTGAACTGAGCTGGGCTAGAAAAATAGAAAATCTTTACCTGTGAGAATTCTAGGTGCAGGGAATTCTGGGAAGAAAGACAAGAAGGCAGAAAGTATGCTACCTGGACAGGAATAGATACAATGTGTGGTTTAGGAAATGTGTTAGTTATGTGAAGGAAAGCGAGAAAAATGTGATTCTGATTATATATATATATATATAATACATAGATAGATAGATAGATAGATAGCTAGATCATAAAGTGATTTTGACTCTGTTCCACGCAGTGTGAAAAAGTGCTTTGTCATTGTGTGGGAAAAATGTGGTGCAGGAAATTGAAGTGTGATACACACTGATCTGATCTCCTTTGCCACTACACATAGCTGACTCTTCAGACACAGAATTACTTTTCACCTTGGCTTACCAATGTATCTAGCTGTCTTGTTATAAAGTGTCTTTAAAGTGCCACTTAATTTATCCATCACTGTTAGGTAATGCTAAATATATCTGAAAACAGCTCTGATTTTTCTAGTGATTATTATGTCAATCTCAATGATCAGTTTCTTAAATTTTTTTAAGATTTCAATTACAATTTAAATTTGATAACATTATAAATGTCTACAGAATAATTCTTAAAGACTTCTCTCTTGAGTTTGTCTCTTTAGGCCAGTGTCTTATGACAATATGATAGTTATCTTTTCTCTTTAGTATAGATTATCTGCAATGAAAATGGATATTTTCAACTCAACTAAATTTTGATATTTATGTGCCTAATTTTGCTTCCACAAGTAATTTATCTGATAAAAGAACTTACCTATTAAGAATAACATGGGAGAAATCTCTCACATTTAACAAGGACTTTTTTTTCTGACAGAGGAATTTTTGGTGCTCAACTTTGACTGCCTCACGATACAGCCTTTCTCATGGCTTTTAAGAAAATGGTTGCACAATCACATATCCTGATTGACAATCAAGAGGTTTGTTTTTCCCAGGTCTGTAATCCTAAAACAACATCTGGAGTTCAGGCTCCGATGCCACTGGGAATTAATCACTCATGCTCAGATGGTCCATTTAATCAAATGTTAAGTTAAATAAAACACCTGGTGAAGAGTTCTTAGGGACAATTCAAAAGTTTTATATTTTTTGGCACTGTTTCTCACTAACAGTTTAGACTTACTGATATTGGGCTTGTATATGGATGGGTTCCAGACTATAGACTAATAGTGTATATCTCAACAGAACAATCCTCCAATATTTCCAAAGAATACAGTTCAATGTATTACACGGGCATTCCATCTAAACCTTCTTGCTTTTCTCTTTAATCAAAGCATAGATACAAATTTATGTGCAGAACTTTTATTCTTCTATCAACGTGAGAAGGTATGTCTCAAAAATGTTTATACATTCCTACACATGCACACCCCCCACACACACACACCTCCATTCCACACACCCGCGCAATTTTAACTCATCTTTCCTTGGACACTGTGGATAGAACCAAATCTAGGTTAAACTACAGGAAATAACCCACACACTTGATTTTTGATGCATATACAAACTTATATTTATTTTCACTGAGGGAATAGAGATAAATAAGATCTCCTGAGAGACTAAAATATATGTAATATGAAATGGATATTTTTTCTGGTCGCACATGACCATTAATAATATGTCAACTTGAAATACCTACTAGATTAGTAAAGCACAGCTATTGGTATGCCTGTAGATGACTGACATGTAGACAACAGACTGACAAAGGAAAACCCATCCTGGCTATGACTGGCATTGACCCGTAGTTCTGTAGCTTTGTTGGCATAAGAAAGGTGAAGAAAGAAGTGGCTGCATTTTGAAGCCCTGTGGTATTCCTGAGTAGGTCTGTCCATTATTGCCATTATATTTGTACACTGGTTTTGGGGTCTCCAGTTTACTCTTTCAACACAGACTGACACCAGTGACCCTTCAGTGATAGTCCCAGCCTTTAGCCTTGTCCTGGTTCTGCATTCTTGATCCTTATTTTTCTGTAGCTTGCATCTTTTTGGCTAAGAAGCTGCTAGATTCTCTAGCCCCTAATTCCACAGATGGGTTTGTATATTCTCCCAGCTCTGATCCCACAAGCCACCTAATAAATCCTAACCCATAATTACAAATATATTTTCTATGATTCTCTTCCTCTAGAGAATCCTAGCTAGTACATTTGCTTTTATTTGAACTGTGTCATTAAAGAGCTTTACTTACTTGCCAAATAGTGCAATTGTCTTCTTTTTACCCACTCATCTCTCCAGTCTATTCTTATTACTGTGGGCAAGAGTATCTTTCTAAAATAAAAAAAAATAATCTGGCTGCTTAAATGTGTAAAGCATTTCAATGGCTTTTCATATCTTTGAGAAGAAGCTAATATGGTTTAGTGGGTCTTTCTTTACCTGGACTTTGACTCCCCTCATGGACTCATTTTTTGCCCTCTTTTGACATTCTACAAGCAAATTACAGTGGTACCTCGGTTCACAAACTTAATTCATTCCATGATTCTTGGAAGATGTGTTCATCACCTGATTTAGAGTTTGAAATGGAAACCCAACTTTGCCAAACTCTTCTATTTGTGAAATGAACTGTCTGCAAACAGAAGTGTCGTCAACTGAGGTATTACTGTATATGGAAATAATTGTTTCCTTGAAATCCTATCAATACATTTAACTATCTAAAATGACCCTACCATGCAACCAGCCCCTTGGACTGGATTTTATCTGGTTAATGGCATACTTCTAAAACAGGCTCAAGACACATCTTCTCTAAGAAGGTCACTTTGATACACCGAACTAAATTAGGTATTCCTATTTGGAGCTCCACTACTATAATTTACTGCTCAAATATTTTCTGATAAATGAAAGACCCAAATATATATCAGTTGACTAGACAAGATGGAAATTATATTCTTTTTATGCAAGAATGACAAGATTCTCTTAGGTGATCATGAAGTGAAGTCAATAAAGAAGACTTTAATCTCTATAATTTCTAGTAAAGATGGCTTAATATTAAATACGCTTCTATTATATTTATGCAATAGGTTAATTTTATGCATGGAAATTTAAAGCATCATGCCAACTAATATGAAAATTTTATGGAAAAGTGCCAATATTTTTTCCTTGTTAATTCATTGTGGAAGTCCTGATATCCCAAACATTACTGCTAATCATCTACCTTAGGAATTCATGAGTGTTAACTAATTTTTAAAACTAGGAATATCACAGCTAAGTTTTTTGTCAAAAGCTTTATAAATCATTTACTTGTTTCCTAGAAGAGTCTCAACAATATTTTAGGAAAATTTATGTTTTCTCTGAAGTTAAATGAATTGTTCTTTGGGGTGACAATTCATATGTTGATCTTTCTTAGGTACTTATTATTTACTTAAGCAATTTTACTGTTTTACAAATTTTGTCTTTATTCATATTTCTGCTTTTGTGTGTACTCAGAATTAATTCTTCTCCTTTTTTTTAATAATAGAATTTAAACCCAGGACTTCATCCAACGCAGGCAAGTACTTTCCCATGGAGCCAAATCACCATCTCTTTTTAAAGTTTTATTTTGAGTCAAAGTCTCAAAAGTTACAGGAATTGGTCTCTGACTTTCAATTTTCCCACCTTAGCCTCCAGAATACCTGGGTTTATAGACTTGTACCACCATTATATTCAGCTCAGAATTAATTCCTTTTAGATCAAAATGGTAGGTACACAGTTATAATTATTATTTATTACTAATTTAAACATTTATGATTAGTTCTAACATGTTTGTACTCAAAGTCAAAAGTGCCACCTGACTGAGGAGAAGCTAATCAAAGTAGAATTGTGCAGAATTTAGTCTTCTTTTTAGTAACATCTGCTTTTCAATTTTTAGGAGGTTAAATACAAACAAACATGCCAGCATGCATATAATTAGACTAAAATTTGTGAAGGAATGAGAAATTAAGACAATCATTCATTCATTCTAGAAAATTTATTAACCACTTACTGTCTTTCAGAAATAATATAATTTTCAGTGTGGTGTATGGAATTTTATAGGGAACTGAAGAGGGGAAGAGAAGGTGAGCAGTTTACACTGAGATGTTTAAGGATAATAATATTAACATTAGTCCATCACCTAACTTTTTACAAATTTTAGCCTAGTCTCGAGGCCTGAGCAAATTATTTAGAGTTGTTCTATTTTCTTTTAATTTCTATTGTGGAAGTGTTTAGCAAAAATTTTAAATTCTGATATTTCACTTTCTAAGTAAAATACTTACTTGTTCATTTTCTATTTTTCTAGCAAAACTGGATATTCCAACTTAAATTTTTTAATATGTTGAAAATTGCAAACATTGAGTACTTATGACATGCTAAGTGCTAAGTATTTAAACATAGTATCTCTCTTAACTCTTCTTGGAACATGTGATTAGGGAGTATTAACTTCCTCATTCATTAAGAAGACAAACTAAGTCACATAAGTCCAATTAAGCCAAAATATAATTTTGTAACACATAATTTCATAGAACATGTATTATATAAAGACACTTACTTTAATTTATATTAATTATGTATTAATACTACCATAGAGGAATGATTAACATGTTAATATACCGTGTATGAAATATACTATGCTATATAATTAATAAAAGTAGTATTAATGAAAATGCTACACTGAAGGAGTCCAGGTGGAGCACAATTAGCTGCTGTGTTGAGCACTTTGTTCCCCATTGTAAGACCCAGACTGTTAGTCAATGGAACCTAAACGAAAATAAATTTCACCATTTTTAAGGCTGTCATTTAAAATGTAATTATATCTTTTCATATCCTTTTACCAAATAATTCCTTTGGCTGAATCCAGGCAGAAGCCCTAGGATATGAAAGCCAAAGGGTACAACCCTGAAATATCAGGAACTGGATACAGAGAAGTAGCAAAAAGCTGGTCCCTGGCTCTTGCATGAACAGGATATAGAGAAGTAGCAAGGCCCAGCTGAGTAAATCCGGGATGCTCACTCTGGGATGCTGTGAGAGGACAGCAATTCCAGCCCAGCCGGGGAAATTTAGCAATCTACCAAGACTCTGCCTCAAAATTTGCTTTAGAAAAACTAAACGAGATGTAAGTCAGTGTGAAGGCCCTGGATTCAATCAAACTATCAATCAAACAATCGGTGAAATAAAAGACCATATATTTAATAATGAATTAATGTACCTAATACATCAAAAATTTTCAACTACCAATAATTTTTTATTTTTTTATTACCTATTTTATCACAATTCTAATTGACAAATTATAATTTGCAGAAGCATCTATTCATTTAAATATGAGACAGAGATAGCCTCTGTAGCCCTCTCTTTATAATTCATTGTAACACATTATCCCCTTATCAGTTTCCCATGAACTGTTTTCAGATGCTTTAGGAAATGATGTGAGAAAAGGAGAGAAAGAAAGAAAGAGATAAAGAAAAAGAACAAGAAAGAAAGAAAAAGAGGTAAAAAGAAAGAAACAAACAAAAAGAGAGCAGAGAGAAGAGAGAGAGGAGGAGAGGAAGACAGTAGATTAGAAACTAGGAGATCCTGTGTTGGTAGTGGTGGTGGTAGTGGTAGTGGTGGGGGTGGGGGGGCATAATGGGACATGCTGTTAGTTAACAAAACCAAACCCTGTTCCCAAAGCTTTCTTCCTAGTTTTTCTCTACTATGTGGATCTACATGTGAACTCTTTCTTCATTCATACTCTTTTTTTTAGCTACCACTTCAGAAAGCAGTGATTCATGCGCAGGGATCTGCTAGGGTGTTTTTTTTTTTTTTTTTTTTTTTCACTCCCCTGGGAAAATTTAGCACTTCATATGAAAAGGACAGATGAAGCTGCATTGCTACTTCTCCCTTTTTCCATCTTTCTGCCTTAAATAGAAATGTGATATCTGGATTTGGGACAACCACCTTAGAACTGTAATGTGAAAAACCTGAGAAAACTGTTAAGAGAACTCTGGAGATGCCCCTCATTGCTAACTGTTGGGGACTGGCCTGTGTGGTGGGGGGAAGGTGCTGCCCCGGGCCCCACAGCCCCGAGGTCTGTGTTGACTCACCTCAGGAACAGGAGAGTACTGGAAAGATATGCATGTGTTCTGGCTGTGTGAGGAAACCTCATAATCACAGTACTGCCAGGGCAAGATGACCTCTGCTGAGGACAATGCACAGAATGCTAGTGCCCTACTAACTGGTGCAGGCAACCTAGTATACAGAAGGACTTGTTCCCCCTTTATCATTTTCCCCTCTTAAAGTTTAATCTGCTCCTTATTTTCCAAAATCTCTTTCGCCCATTTTATGAATGACGCAGGATCCCATCCCCCTACGCTTCTGGCTGATTAATGAAAAGGAGTCAACTGTGGAGACTGTCAAGCCTATTCACCACAAGCAAGCTCCTCCCACTCCTCTTGCACCTTTAATACTGTCTCCGTCTTTCTTTTAGCCCCCATCATTTCCACCTATAGGTATCTGGGGGCCTGATTAGCCCCCAGCACCTACCTGAGTTTCTCAGTGCAGCTCAGCAGTCCTGATTCTAAAGTCTTCTCTGATTAGAAAACAGAAATCCTTGTTTTTTTGTCTGATTTTAACTGAGATTCTGTTTATATGACATAAAATCCTCATCTGTGATTTGGAAATATATTTCAAAAAGCAGACAGTGACAGGGTGGAATTACAGAATAACTGGTTAAAAAGATCAAGAACAAGAAATCTGTGATGAGTCTAAAGGTCCAGCAGGATGGTGACAGGAAATGAAACAGACATCCTGGGAGGAGACAAATCTTTCTGGAACATTCTGATCTCAAGGTGCATACAAGACATTCAAGTGCAGAACACAGATGAGCAGAAGGGACACTTTCCTGCCACAGGAGTAGCCTGGAGGTTTCACATGACAATGATGGCTAAGTGAGTGTGTGCACATGCGTGTGTGTGTGTGTGTGTGTGTGTGTGTGTGTGTGTGCAGGGGAATAAGAGTACAAAGCAAAGGATAATGGGAGACATCTATATAAGACTGAAATAAAAGGAAATGTTTACAGAGTATGAAAAATGCAGGAATATGGAAACACAGCAGAGATCCAAAGAGATAGATTAGGAAATATATTAAAATAACATATATGGCTTAAAATACAAAACATGAAATTGTGTTCAAATTGATATTTTTTGCCACATGCTAACTTTCTCTTATGATTTAGCTCTCTGAACTGACCCTGTTTCACTTTCCTTAACCTCAGTCTCTTAAATTTATTATAGGAATTAGTCATACTATCAATTTCTTTTTTATTGATTAATTTATTTTCCTCTCTGATGACTATTGGAAATTAAGAATTTCCTTGTCCTTCAGTGTCAGTTTCTACATCATGTATAGCCAAACCAGAAAAGGGCAGATAGTCAAATAGAAAAGTGGTCAAGACAAGTATTTCATAAAACTATCCATAAAGCCAATAAACATTTTAAAGATTCTCAACTTGACCAATAATTAGGGAAGCAGAAATTAAAACTACATTATCACTGTAACCCAAACAGAATAGCTAAAACTTCAAACATATACAATAGCAACTACTGGTGATGATGTAGAATAAAAGAAACTCTTTCCTATACCACTGAAAAAGAGTGTATGCCAAAATTAATACAAACCCTTTTAAAAACTAGCATTATTGATTAATAATGTATATATACATAATTTATGATTCAAGAATCCTATTTCTAGGTATGCACCTAACAGAATTTTATATGAATGCTTACCCCTCCAAATTATAAGAATATTAAGAATAGCATTTATTGTGCTAGCCTGCCAGCAGTCATAAAAGCAAACTGTCCACTCTGATTAGAATAAAAATAAATAAATTATGGTCTATTTTGCATAGTGCAACAATACACTGAAATGAAAAAATTCGCAAAGAAAATAAAAGTACTGTTAAATATCATATGCAGACATACAGTTAAATACAAAATAATAACAAATAAGCCAAACATAAACAATTTATGGGTGTATTTAAATAAAGTTAAGTGGACAAACTTACATATTTATATAATGCCCCAAAATCAGCAAAGCTAAAGGCAGCAGAATGGTAACTTTGTAAGGGAGATGCTGTGGTCTAAATGTTAGCATTCCTCCAAAACTCACCAATCATTGCCTAATACCACTGTGCTGGTATGATGGCATAAGAGCTCTAATCTCATGGAAGGAGTTCTTGCCCTTATAAAAGAGGCCCCAGTGAGCTCCCTGCCCTGTTCTGCTGTGTGACAACACATCAACAATGTGCCCTCTAAAGCAAAAGAAGAAACCCTCACCGGACACTGAATCTGCTGGTACATTCATCTTCAGTTTCTCAGCCTACAGAACTCTAAACACATACGTCTCTTTGTTTTTAAAGTATTTTATAACTGTCTGAAGGGACCGACACAGACTTTACTAGTATTTGGAGGACAGCGGAACTGAGGGTTCAGAGAATTGTAAATGTTCTGTGTTTGTATTAGAAGGTTATAGTGTTCAAAGTAACTTAGGAAGTCACCTACTTATCACAGTTCTGTTCTTGATAGACATGTATTTCTCTAAATTATTTTTCAAATTCTTATCCAAAGTTCTCTCTCATTGACTAGATTTTGAATATTTTACTTCATAATATTGAAGTTTTCACTTTCAAATCTACTCATTGTTTCTCATTGCTCCATCCCACCATTCTTTGGGGTGCCAACCATGCTAAATTTCTGGAAACATTTCTCTCTTTTATCTTAGCTAACCTTAACAGTTTCTATTAAAAGGGGTTTTTTTTTGTCTATAATTTCCCATATCTCTTTTGATTGACACCTTTAATTTCCTTTGTGCCTCTCTATGCAGTTTTATCTTCATAGTCCCCACCCAAGGGATTTATGTAAGTATAATTTTAAATTAGCCTAATTTCTCAACCTCAATTAAGATGGAAGGAATTGTCTAGCAAGAGGATAAATACTTGTTCAAATAATTTTGATAATGGATGAATCTAAGTCTGATGTATCCCCAGTTCATTCCTATGATATCTGTGGTGGACTGACAACTGGTGGTCAACTTGTAACTCCCAGTTGAACTGAATCCGTGTGGTGCTGGGTGTGGTGTCCATCTGAGGATTGTTGCCAACAACATGAAAAGGAGAACTGAAAAGGAGTAGTGTTGCTGGTTCTCCTATTGTTGGTTCTCCTAGAGCAGCTTGTCAAGCTTCTTCCCTGATATGAACTTGACTGTTCCGATTGTCAGAGGAGCTTGGGACCTTGTTGTCATGGAGGATAACTATACGGCACTTTTTGGGAGAGCTCTGGTCCTTACTTTGAGTGTCACTTCCTGGCTCCAGTACTAATCCCTAAGCCTGCTGGCACAGATCCTTCATCCTACTGGCACAGACTTTCTAGATTCCACCACTGACCTTTGGGTCTTCCCAGAGCAGATTCATGAAACAGACTTGCATAAGACATTGTCATGGACTCTTGGTCTTCAGTTGGACTCATGCAGGATATTGCCATGGGATCCAGGTCCTCAGCTGGATTCTTTGAGTCTTCAGTGTGTGGATTTCCTGAACTATTTTGTGTTTGATTCTTTGGTTGGCTATTATAAAATAATTCAGTAAATTATATGTCCTGTATTAAATTGTTTTCCTTTCAAATCCTGACTACAACAGTATCCATCCTTTTTGTGCAGTTACATTTAGATTTGACTGTTCATTCCTACCTTTGTGAACACCATGAGAATTTGACTTGGTAGTCATTTACATTTTGTAAATGAAGGAAAGTCTACAAAACACTTGGGGAATGGTTTTAGCAACAAAAGTACTTAAGAATGAGAATTACATATATAAAAACCAAGTAAACAAATTTATTTTGCTTTTAATGGTAAATGAAATGATTTCTGAATCATTTTCAATAGTTTCATATTAGGTAAGGTAGCATGAGAGAGGGGAAACCATTACTTAATAAAGAATGTGTGCCCATCCAAGAGATGCTCCACATTTTCATACTGAACTAGTGAGGTAGGTATTATTATTCCAAATTAACATTTTAGGAAAAGAGACCAAAAAACGTTAAGTAACTTACCCAGAATCATAAACCAACTAAGTGACCTAACCGAGATTTGAACCTTAGGCTGTGTAATCCCAAAATCTGTTGTGTTCTCTAACTTCCTGTCTCACATCTAGGAAGTTTGATGACACATGCATGTATACTAACAGAGCAGAGGCTGGTGATTACTTGTATAACATTTTAAAATATATTTTATGGGCCTCCTTTTACTTTGGTGTCTACCTTTCAATACCTAAATTAAGGAGAGATTATTCTGTATCTTTTATAATGCACCACTTTCAAACTCACCCATCAAACCAGTTGGAAATCACGACTGGAAATTCCTAGAGACTGCCGACAATGGTGCTGAAATTCTTTTCATTAGTTCCATTCATTAGCTCAATAAGTGAATATATTAACTAGACCTTACATATATATTAAACCCATAACTTATTAATGTTCAGAATAAAATTTGATTGCCACCTTTTTAAATACACGACTTGATTTCTGAATCAAATGGAACTGCTACTTATGGATTTTAAATACAAATTGTGACTATTGAATTGTGATCCCCTGATTTCTGCCTTTCAGGCAAACAAATGCTAAAATCATTTTTTAACACTCATACACAAAGACACACAATTTCCAAATGGTAACAAGTTAAGTGTGATTTATCAATGCATAAGAAAAATTTCTTGTGATAGGCAGTATAATAATTTCTCAAGTTTCTTTAAAAAAATGTCTTCTTAAGGTAACTTGGGTAAAACTTGATCTACTGATAAAATCTATTTGATCTTCTAATGAAATCTGCATTTCTCCATGTTTAGACACTGAGGATTCAGTGAAAACCGGCTCGTTTTAGTACAAGTGATAGTATGACAAAGTACTAAGCTTTAGCAGTCCTCACATACAGTTACTGTCTTCAGTATTTTATCTGCTTCCTGCTGTCCGAGCAGCTGAGTGGAGGTGACATCCCCTATGGAAAGCTAGCCTGTCCGGCTGACTGAGGCAAACACAGAAGGAGTATCTGCTCGTAAGGAGATGAGACCACAGAAGTAACAAAAAGTGGTTTAAATTAGAGATGCATGAAGCAAAAGAGAATACAGAATTTTTTTTCCTTAAAAGGTAAACAAGTCATGGTAGCACATGCCTGCAATCCCAGCACTCGGGAGGTTGATGCAGGAGTATCACTACAAATTCCAGGCCAGCCTCAATAAGCTACATAGTGAGTTCAAGGCCAGCATGAACTATACAGTGAGACCTTGGCTCAAAAACCAAAACCAGAAAACAAACAAAAATGTAAGACTTGGTCTTAAAAAATTTCTGATAGTTATTTCATACAGCATGCATGAAAGTACTTCATAGAAGTGTAGTCAGACTACTCTTCAACTGACTGAGGGCCAGCAGGGCAGTGGCGGGGGGAGTAGGATGTGAATACCTTTGCTTGTCCAGCTTTTGTAATGGCAGGAATATTAAAGAGCTGTCCAGTGTAAAAATGCAATCCACTGAACAGGACCACTGCAATTGAATCTCCTTCTTTCTCAATTACTTCAAGAATATCCTCCATCCTTAAGATTTCTTCCCCCTAAATCAAAGAAAACACAAGTGATGCTGTAATCACAATAATGATTTGTCATTTCACATTTATCAATCTAAACTTCACCATATCTTTATCACCATAAGAAAAAGTGGAGGTAAATTTTTATTGCCACACTCATGCTCTCTAAAATCCTGATGGAAGAGCAGTATTTCAGCAGATACATTCATTATTAACAAGCAAAAATAAAATAGTAAAAGGGAGCTGTTTAAAGTCTCAGTCTTTGTAACGTTTGTTTGATTTATCCTTTATTTGTTGAATTAATCTTCATAATTTTGTATACCTATGAATGGTTTCCTCATTAAATACAAATTGTGACTGTATAAAACACTCAAAGCATAAGAAATTCATGAAAAATCATATGGCAAAAGAAATCTGTTGGAAGTAAGAGTTGCATTTATCAATGTAGCAATTACTTTTTATAAATCACTTCTGTGCTTTTGCTCTGAATATTAATTACTTTCTATCAGCTTAATTGTAAAACCTTCTCCAAACTAATAATCAAGATCCAATCCTGAAAAATAAAATCAAAACTTTCACTAGCACTCAGCATATTTTCCTCTACATCAGCTTACTATCACTTATGATTGGGAATGAATTTGTCCTTGCCAACGATTTGACCTGGAATAAACTGGTTAAATAAAAAGCATCTGCTTGTATTCTAACAGTTCTGATCAACTTAACAAATGTTTACAAACTTTCTCCAGTGCTAAATTTGACACGACTTTGATGTCCATGCATCATTAATTTGATTAATGTTGGAGGAAAACTTCATAAAATATTCCTATATTGTTCTTCAGTTTATGTTTAAATTATAATTCGTGTTATTTGCTAGTCAGTCTGATCCATGCTCTGTATTCCTTGAGGTTTGTCTGTGTGATGGGGGTGGAAGGCTGTGACCATAAGTGTATGTGTGTGTATCAAAAACATCTGGAATTTGTTTACAGAACAAGAACAGGATTGATACTGAAATCTCTGAAATGCTAAGTCAAAAATATACTTTAAACACATAAAAAGAAAAAAATTAACATATAAAGAGCATAAATTATAAAAATTTCTAAGTAAAATTAAATATTTAGCAATTTGAAATTTTTATTCATAAAATAATTTAATAAAGTTGCCTTCCACAATTAAAAATAAAGGATAAGGATAGTACTGTTTAAACTGGTAAGTAATTTATTTCTTCAGAGGATCAGTATTAAAAAGTAGGAAACATATTCCACAAAGATATGATAGGGGCTTCATGCTGACTTCGTTTCAACTAGCAGTGCTGAACACTGGTCCCAATATTGTAATTAACTCATGGGACATTAAAATTCTAGTTACTTACTTAGAAGATTCAAACCTGATTGTTACTAGCCATATGCAGTTATACTAGAAATCAATAGTTTGTATAGCACATGTGTAGTAGGTATCCTCTCACAGGTATGAGAATGTTTCATTTCATTGATTTTCCTGCATATTGGCAAATAGACATGAATAGACAAGGCCTTCACTTTTTTCAAAGTAATCCTGAATGGAAGAAAAAAATTATTGAAACACTGGCTTAATACCCTGGAATCTTTGTATGTGAAATCTGAAATTTATTCCATATGTCTCTCCTGACAAATTATGCAGTCTACAATGTTTATATGTCAAAATCTGTACAACTTGACCTCACATCTCTATTAGCTTAAAGAACATAGTATTTTAGATCTTCAACACATAATCAGATTGCATTAGATATATCCTTTGTTAGTCATTTAAAGGTAAAGGAACCCCAGACAGACAAAGTAACTTATCTGAAGTCATATATCTATACATTGGAGGGTCTGATATTCCACTCTCTATATTAGTCAGGCTGTAAAGTTCAAATTTTCCCCACTTTACCTTATCCTTTTTTCCCTTCTAAGCACAAAAGAACATATCTGATACGTAGATTATGACAAAAGATAGTCATTTAATTTCATCAACTATCATTGATCTTTAGCTCGATTTTAATGACACCCATTGGCAATAGCACGTAAATATCCAATTTGTTACTCTCTTCCCATCTTCTTGAAGACTGTGGAAGATTTTGGTGGTATAATTAGAAAAATGGATTGCTACCCATATGACTAGTCCTTGAAAACTGAAAACAGATACACTTTGGAACTATTTTCCATTTAAAAAAATATGATCTAATAGTAATAGAAATATTTTTTGTACTTTCTTGAAAGTTCCATTAAAGTAATGAAGGACTTTTGAGGAAATGGAAGAAAAAAATCAATTCTAAATAGAAGCATGATGAATATTTATTTCTTTGTCATATACCTCTCTTGGCTTTATCATCCGCATACTTTTCTCAACATCAAGCCCATGAAGTTGAAGCTGTGACTCAATAGCATACTGGAAGAGAAGGATAATTTATTTATTAAGTCAAACCAAATGCATAGAAATGCACTGAAATAACAACTCTGAAAGCAATAAAATATCAACAAAGACATGCTATTATATTAAAATCAAGGTCAACATTAAAAGTGACTGAAGCATATATAAAATAAAAAGTATTTAATATGAGTTAAACAGGAATCTGAACATTTTAAAAATAGTACAAATTAGAGATAATTGGAAATATAGAAATCATTTAGACTTCAGAAGTTACACTGAAAGTCTACTATCCAAGTCAAAACCTGAATTTCAAAATAACTAGTGAGTACGATGGACTTGTTAAGCTTTGACCAGGATATAAAAATTGTTTCGTCTAAAAAGAGTAAGCTAGTGAGGTAAGAGGGCATTAAAGAATCTACTTCACTGAGAGTATGTTATGCATAGGAACAAGTCATCACAAGGATCTAATTTTTCAAAGATATTGGGATTTTGCTCCATTTTAGTATGATAATGGCTATTAATTTCAACATAATTTTTACACACCATAGAATTACAAGATGTGCGCTAGAATAATTAACACAAATATAGAAATCAAGTTTCTCTAACACTAAAGTCAAAATATGCAATGGACTGTGTGTGTGTGTGTGTGTGTGTGTGAGTGTTTCCAGAACAAACAAATTTTTTATCAACTGAATTGCTGGTATGGTAGTGCTCTTTTGTGATCCACAAACAATATTTTTAATCTCTAATAAATAAGGTGATAATAAGGTGTCAATAATTATGCTAGCATGCTATGAAAACAAAGGGACAAAAAAACTTTTATTTCAATTTTACGGAGCTAAAAGTTTAAGCACTGGGGTTTGTATTGATTTGATTTCATAAAATAAAACAGCAACAAGAATTAATAAAACTTTTATAACCACACTAGATTTAAATCAGCAGTTTACTCAATGTCTTTTAAAAGACTAATAAATCAATGTTCCTATTGAATCCTTTCCTCCCTTAATGCATGTTTTAGTTAAACAACAGAAATAAATCTACAATCTATAAAAACTGCTTAAATCAAAAGCATTTGACAGATGTTTCTATAGTAAAGTTACTTTAAAAAATACTAATGAATGCACAGTCAAGTCAGGCAAATAACACCTTCCTTTAAGAAGAGAAGGAAGAACATAAATATAATGTGAGGAAATCCTTACATGATCAGAACAGAAGGCTTTGGCTTCTAGAAGAATTTTATACCGTTTTGGTGTGGGCTTAAAAAACGATAACTGCAACAAAATAGATTTGTTGAGAAAGCATTAACACACAATTTTACTTTATTTTTATAATCTCTAACATTTTAAAGGTATTAATCAAACATCTAAGATATCTGTTAGGGGTTCCTTTTCAATTAGAGTTGTTTAGAGTGAATTACACAGAGGAAAAAGACATTGGCTCATTATCTTTATCATTAGAAAAGCAAAAGCAGGGGAAAATGTACATCAGATAGAACAACTTCTCACACTTTACTTTAAATGTTAATTGAAAATCTATCATCCAAAGGATGTAATGATAATTTCTCTAGTATGAAACTGAAATATTTTGTTCCTTGTGTGTCTTATTTATAATGACTCCCCATATACTACTAATTTGGCGTCCATTACATAATTTTCCACTGTTTATTTTACAGTATTTATTTCAAGTCTAACTAAAAATATATCAATATGAAACATCTGTCCTTAGATGCACCAGTGAGAAGGAGCCCATTTGTTCAATGAGGCTCTTTCATTTCTCCAGTTTCTGGTGAAATAGAGAATAACAATGGCAATGATTACTATTAAGTAGGTGCTGATTATGGGCCAGGGTGTTGAGCAACTTTCACTTATTACCACATTTAATCCTTCTATAGATATATGAGGTACGTATTCTTGTCTTCACTTTTACAAAGGAAATTATTAAAATTTAGAGATGCTAAATATGTTCTCTAAAGTCTGTAGACATCAATTAACTTATCTGAGGATATCTGAAGGTATAGAAATGTTTTCAGCACACAATTACAACACAAGATCTAAATTTTTCATGGCCAAACAATTACTATAGACACTATATCCCAAATTGAGAATACATTTCACACTTAAGGTATAATTATTTATTTCATGTTTAAGATCTAGTAAGTACTTTAACTATTTAACCCCTAAAATCTCTTTCCTCAAATTTAGTCTATTTCATGTCTTTTAAGCATATGTAAAAATTATTACACAATATTCCACTGATCAAGACCAGCATATTAGAAGATGTCCCTCTGAGAAGTTCAGTGTCCTGACAACAATTGTACATCCTTATATTGTGTACTTGCAAGCAGTTTACATTTTCACCCATCATGACTCTATTTTCTTATGTTTGGAGATATTCTAAATCCCGCAAGATCAACTATCTCTGTTTACGAAGAAATCATTATATGATAGTCCAACATTTTCTGGTAAAAATGAAAATAACTTCATATCTTATTTTTAAGTAAGTAAAACCTCAGATGCTCATGAATTAAAGATAGAAAAGCATCAGATTTTATAAATGAGTGTATTCTAAACACTGGTGGGAAAGGAAACTTACCAGTAGGAGATGTAAGTTAACAGTCAAAGCATTCATTAAGGCTATTTCTTTCTCGCTGGCTCCTGTAAAATAATCATATCATAATTTATATGTTTTTTATCTAACATACTTGGGAAAATAAGGTAAGGAAGCTTTATTCAGTCATTCTTAGTGGTCTCAGAGATTAGGTCACACTTGATGTGTCATTGTAAAGAAAGGGAAGTTTCCCCACCACTCATTTTATCAAATGGTAACTGGACTCACATGCACACAACTGCTAAAAAAAGTAATTCCTTTTTGAGGTTATAAATAACAAAACAAAATAATGAAGCATTTTCTTTTGTCTGTAAACTAAAAACGATTTGCCCTATTTTCAAATAGTTTGCAAAATAACCAATGAGAACATTTTTTGTGGTAAGTGTATTTTCAAAAGGAATCTGAACAGATATTAAGACCAATCATTTTCAAAACTGACTATTTCTAACATCAAAATTTAAGTGCATTATATTTTAAATACTAGAAGGCTACTTTGCCAAACATATTTTGCTATTATTACCATGAGATATAAAATAGTTAACAAGTCAAAAAGACTTCAAAGCAAAATAAAATAACCTAAACAACTCTAAGGTTTATTTACACACACTAAAATAAAAGATAGTAAAAATACATATTTCCCAATAAGAAAATACTCAAAGTTAAAATACCTACTACATAATAACATTAGGACATAATTTCTATTAGTAAAGGTTTTGGCACTGTTGAACCCAAAGGATACATTTGTTGCTTAAGAACTCAGGACATATAAACATTGTTTTAATTTTTATGCTATATCTTAAAGGTGATTGAACCCAGGTAATCTTTACTAACACAAAACGAATGCTATGTACTTTACTATATGTAAGGTTGTATTAGATGTTAGAAAGCATATATAATACAAGGCCTGTATTTTGTATCTGAAAAGATACTTCTGATAGCATTTCATTTTAAAAGAATAGACAGTAAATAGAAGAATAAGTCTAATAGATTCCAAAAATAAGTTCATCTAAGGAAGTTCATGGAAATAAATGTTTAAATTAGGACATTTAAAATTTAAAATAGTCATATAAGGAAGAGCCAAAACTTCATTTATTCAATGAAAAATTCTTTTATTTGTTACATGTACTTCACCAGTTGATATACAGAGCTGGTAAACAAGTGATGGATGTCAAAAGATGTGTTCCTGGTCATTGTGAAATGACTAACACCTGAAATCAAGGGAAAGGAAATCTCACTCTGTATTTCAACCACTAAATAAAAACCCCCTAGACACACTAGATAGATGTGATAAGTTCATGTTGTTTACGATGGCATACCCTTCCAACAGTGAGAAAAACTCTTTGAAACAGTCAAAACATAAAACACTTCCAGCTTTAATTATTGCTGCTTCTCTATACTATGGTATGAATTTTTATTGTTATTTCTGAAATTAAACATTATCTAAGATACCTAACCTCATCATATTCTTGACTCTCTGTTAGTGATTTATACACATCTTTTCTGAATAGCTAATTACTAAATGTTAGCAGGAGGAGCGGAAGGAGAAAAGGAAGAAAAACAGTAAGACAGGGGAGTGAGAGTGAAAGAGAGAAGAATTGATAGAAAAATAAGTACTGGAAAAAGTATGGCGAGAACAAACATTGTAGTTATCACAAGACGAAATCAGAGAAATAGTAGTTAGAAAATCATGGGTTGTGGGCTTTCTGTAGAAACTTAGGCATTCTATTTTGCTTCAATATTATATTCTAATTAAAAGTATGGATTTCTGGTAAATCCTGGTCCTCTGAGTAATACAGTGCCATTTTAGATCATCTGACTTTTCTGGGAATTTTGTGGGAACATGACAAATTTACATGTAGGTTCATCCACGCGAGCATTAGTCTAAATTAACTCAAAATTAGATGTGATCTTTCCCCTGTTGCTAAAGTTTAAAAACATTAACAGAAGTGTGCATTGCAAATATTACCTAAATGCACCAAAGAGTCAGGCATTCTTAACATCAAAACACTGCCAATTTAACTGATTTTCAGTTTATTTTCAAAAGAAAATTTGCATAACATTTATTTCTTTGGGTTTATGTTGTACTTCTAAGCATCGTTCTTTTTAGTTATTTCAATAGTAAGAAAATATGTTTCCCCACTTTATAAACAGAAATTCTTTCAAGTTTTTTGTGGTGGTTGTTGTTCCTTTTCTTATTTCTAAGAGACTTCTTTGAATTAATATGAAAACGGGAACTACAAGCATATAGGGACCAAAAATTTAACAGCATCTAAAAAAGTAACAGGAATTAGGGCTGGGAGTTTGGCTCAGTTCCTTAAGCGCCTGCCCTGGCAGGCGCGAGGTTGTGAGTTCAATCCCCGGTGCCGCAAAAAAAAAAAAAAAAAAAGTAACAGGAATTAAAAGGATCTTCAGATGGTGTGAGCTATGGCTCTTGGTCAAAAAATGTTTGCATGCTGCTTACTTATTTACTAAACATCACAGTTTGCTTATTTGGAAGGTGAAGCATAGGTAAATGTGATCTCTGTCTTCTTGTCTCTAAGTCTGGCAAGCTAACAATGTTGGAGCCATTATTATATGCCAACACTACCAAACCCATGATTTGCATTATCTCAGTCTTCACAGCAACTTTCTACTCATTTTCCTTAGTGTATCCATGAGTAAATGGACATCAAAAGAGATGAGTTAACTTACTCAAAGTATGGTAGGAAGAAAATAACAATAATTTTGTTTGTATTTATGTTTGGATGCATTATTTGAAATATACTCATTTGAAAATACATATAGGAGATCGAGGCTCATAACCATCTTCTCTCTGTATCTTTCTTATTATAATATAGCTACAAATCTTTTACAACATGAAGATCACAAGATGTTTCTCACAATTTTATAAAGAGGGCCATTTGGGTTCTTATAACTGCCATAGAACTTTTTGCAAAAGTTATTAAGCAGATGCAAATACTATTGTGGCTTTGGTTATTAGGTCTGTAATTAGGATAAGTGCAAGAATTTTGCCTCTATTTTTAAAATAGCAAACTTCTGTGGCCTCTAGAAGTGGTTGACGTATAGTAGGAGACCTCTGACTATTAGAATAGAGCTGCCAGATATTATTGCTTCTTCAAGGCCAACCACAAATTTCATAAACCAAATTTATGTTTCTATTATAACATTTTTATAAGCTCAAATGCATGTATCTAGCCTTTTGCATTTTTATGTATCCAGGGAGAAGGAAGCATAATAATAATAATACTAATAATATTCTTCAGCAATTTTATTTCTAGCATCTTGATAATATGACATTAATTATAAGAGACAGTTATCCCATGTTTTGTGGAATTGTTGACTCAATATAAATGCTTTATTAATAATTTTTCTTCACATTTAAAATTGAAACTTTTTCTATGTTTGTATACATTGTCTTTTTCTCTTCCCTATCCACTCCATCAATTTGTACACAAAATAATTTTTATTATCCTCCCTTATTACTTTTTTTTGAGAAATTTTATGGTAAAATAAAGCTGTGATTTTAAAACCCTAGAAGATTCAATCTTGACCCAAATTATACACATTTCTGTTCACAACACATTTACATAAGTGTAGAAAGCAGGGAAAAATAAATTTGATCTTTATTATACCTGAATGTAGATGCCACACAATTACTGTAATTATTTCATGATTTAAACCACGTCTACTGTCAAGGTTTTAGGTTTTTTATATTACAGTTTCAAATAGAATAATACAAAATAATGATGTGGTGAGGGATGTAGCTCAGTGATAGAGAACTTTTCTAACCAGCATAGCTCAGTGGTGGAGTGCTTGTCTAAGCAGTAAGAAGGCCTGGGTTTCATTCACAGCATCAAAAACAAGCAAACAAACAAACAAACAAGCAATTAATGAAGCAGTAATAACAGCAAAGCAAAAAGAAAACACAACCTTCAGATGAAAAGCAATCAAAAGTTATGAAATTTTTGTGTTAGTTCAGTATCACTCCGATTTTTTTAGAACTCTCTAGTAAACAGGGCGAAAAAGGGAACCTGCAGGTAGCTGACAATAAACAAACGAATACACTATTAAATAAAAATTACAGAAAGCCATTGTTTTGTATGAAGTTGCTACTAGACCTCAACATCCCTGACTAAGTATCAAAACTGAGTTGCTTAGCTAAGGCTCTAGGTCACCAAGCTGAAATTTAACTGCTTATCTGACCTGAGAAATCATGATTAGAGACATAACCAAACTTCCACAAACAGACCAGTTTCAATTGGCAAGATAATCCAGTCCCCTCTGTCTTAATCCTTCCACTGAAAAAAATTAACCTAAAGTAACCAGATGTGAACCAGTCTATTTGTTCCTTGTGTGCAAGGAAATACCTTTGAAATGAACAATGCATTTTATCTGTCTTCTTTCTGCTTTCTTTAACTCTTTTTAACCCCATCCCCAACCTTTTCTGCTTAACTCACTTGAACACTTACCCCATTTTATGGAAGAGCTATTCAATTCTAAAATAAAGAGTAATGTTAATTAAGATCTTTAAATTATTATAATTTGTTCTTTAGCACACACATACATACATGCACATGTACACAATACCTTCTGCATCTTTTCTGATCAAAGCAGCCAGTGAATAGATTTACAAATTTGATTTAAAGACCATTTAACTAATACATACAGTTTTCCAAGTAAAGAAATTTGAGAGATAGTGATTATTGAAGTAAGAAATAAGTGACACAGGAACAATGGTACGTGCCTGTAATTCCTACTACTCAAGAAACTGAGGCAGGAGGTCAGCATGGGCAATGCATCAAGATACAATATTAAAATAAAAATTTTACAAAGGCTGTAGATGTAGCTCAGTGGTAGAGTGTTCGCGTGGAAGACACAAAACTTTGGATTCAATTCCCAAGTACTGCCAAGAAAAGAAAGAAAGAAAGAAAGAAAGAAAGAAAGAAAGAAAGAAAGAAAGAAAGAAAGAAAGAAAGAAAAAGTCAGCAGCCTCTGTGTGTGTATGTGTGTGTGTGTGTGTGTGTGTGTGTGTGTGTGTGTGTTGTGTGCATTTGTTTGAGTGTGTGTGTATCTCAGGCTATTAAAATATTATTTATACTTCACTTTTGAAAATATGGACAACTGATATTCTGCAGATCAACAAAAATTGAGTAGGTGTACTTGCTCTGATAAATTATAAATTGTAGAAAAAATCCGTGTACTTAACGAAATAATTATTAAACCAAAGATCACTTTTGTTCACTGAAAGTATTTCAAGTGAAAGCTGAGCGTGCATTTGCCACACAAGTTCTGAGGCTTCAGGATGTTATGTATGTTTTATTGAGTCTCATGTCTACAAAACAGACTTTGTTCATTTCAAGAAGCAATTCTCTTTTATATCTCTTATTATATTTTGTGACCAAACCTTTGTGTAAATTAATCAAAACCGTATTCAAAGACAAAGAAACACAAAACTTAACGCAGTTTGTCCCACATGTGTGGTATTTGTTTCTGGTTCCTGGTATAGAGCTCCTAAAACCCACAGTTTCTTTCTTGTACCTAACAAACCCACAGATAACACCAAGTTTATGTTACCCTAGTGGCTAGGCTGAAGATTCTTGATGGTCTTAGGGTGGGACTGCTCACTAGAAAGACACCGCTATTACACAGTTGGAAATTTCAGCCTTACCCACCAACATTCTGGGATGGGAGCAGGGCTGGAATTTGAGCTTTGTATAAAGTCAAATAATGAGATTCAGAGAGCTTCTGAAGTGCAGAACAGATCTCAGTGCCAAGGTGTGGCGTGCTCAAAGAGGACACGGAAGCTGCTTGCTCATCACCCCTTCCCGCACACCGTTGCCCTCCACATATTCCATCAGCTGTTACCACACTGCATCCTTCATAACAAAGTGATCAGTGTTAGTGTCATGTTTCCTTGAGTTCTGTGAGCTGCTATAGCAAATTATCAAACCAAAAGTGACAATTGCAGAAATCCCTCAACATACAGATGGTCATTCCAAAGTACCGATAGCTCTGGGTACCTGTGCTGGGTGTGGTAAGGAGCCGTGTAGCGGAACTGACCCCCTAACCACAGATGGTGAATGATTCTGGGTCGTTAGTGTGAGAAATGAAGTGCAAGGTTTTAAGTGTTGGTGTTTAGAATTGGTTGCTGGTTTTGAAAAACATTCCATTGTATGTATTATATGACTTTTATGAATTTTGAAAGGAAGGGAAAACCCCTAGAGGTAAGGTTAATACATTTTCTTTCAATATTAAGAAAGTACAGTCCTTTTACTGTTCTCAACTGAATATTTATAGACGTTTCTGCTTTTTTCTTTGTACTTGATAACAACAAGAGGCGCTGTTTTGAAATTTCTATGATTTCTATGTCACATACACATATTTAGTGGGCAGGAAAACACTTGCACATTTAATAAGTTCCAATAGAGCTATAAACTTTTAAATGGCCAAAGGAAATATTTCTTCAGGGTTTATTGGTTTCATAAATAAATCTCACTAAGTAATATCACCTCACTTTTCTGGCCTGTGTATAAAAACCTCCTAACTCCTCTTTAGAGGATGATAAATATTAAACAAAAAATAAGATTAGTATGCAGTTTATGTTCTAAAAGTAAACCTAAAACATGAAAAAATTCCAGAGCTAAGGAAAACATACATCCTCAGGTCAAACTAATCTAATATTCTTTTCAGTCTTTTTTGTTTGTTTACATTTTGCACATTTGAATGAATAAAATCAGTTTTCAAAAAATGAAAACAAATGATGGTTTTTATGAAAAAAACCAATACACTTTTAAGTGCAATCTAGGACTTTTCAAGTGGGAGTTTCTTCTACCAGATGGTACACTCAGGTAATTCTGATGGCTCAGTCAAGTGCTCTGAGAAGCAACCAGGATGGCAGGAGGGGTTTCAATTGACAATAAACTCCTGAGTATACAAATAAATGTGCTGCAGTCAGTGGGTGGTCCATTCTCTCCTACCAGGACAGGAGGCTCCATCTGACCTAGTTTTCTGCTTCTTGACTCTTGTTTTTCTTCATCCTCCACTGTCTCCCCTTTGGAGTTTCAAGAGCTGTGTTGGACACTGAGATATATTATGGGGCTGTGTCATAGCTTTCCGAATTCATATGCTGATGTCCTAGTCTCCAAGTGGGTGTATTTGGAGATAGCACCTATAAACTGATAATTAGGATTAAATGAGTTCATAACAGTGAGGCCTTAATCTGATATGACTTGTTTTCATCTAAGATGGGGAAGGGAAGTCAAAGATCTCTTTTTCACTTTCCAAGTACAGAAGAAAGAACACAGTGAGAAGATGACTATGTAACACCTGGGAAGATAGAAGATAACCTTTTTCAGAAACTGATTGGGCAGCACCTTGGCTGCAGATGTCTAGCCTCCCCAGCTGTAAGAAAATAGAAATTTCTTATTTTAAGACACCCAGTCTATGGCTCATCATTATGTTATCCTGAGCTGACGAATAGAGCATACATATCTTCATCCTCACGATGGACATTTTCACCTCTTCTGGGATAATAGCCCTCTGTTCTCACCCTGGAGCCTGGTACAGGAGAGTTCATCAGGCAGCACAGTATGGCAAAAGGATCTAGCATTTTACCTGCATTTTATACAGGCTTTTCACAAAGCTCTCTGATTTTATTTTTATCTTTTCCCTTACTTCTAGAGGTGTTTAATTTGAGTAATTCCTAAAGTTTAAAGGATCAGGAAGGGAAGACAGGTGACTTTTTATTTTTTGCTATTGGGTAATTACAATTTAGTTTACTTTTTATTTTTTATTTTTCTTTTGATTTTTTTGACAAAAGTAATTACCATTTGTTGGCCTACTATTCAATTCTCAAAATATTATAGGTATTGCCTCTCTGGCTTTCTATGTTATTCTATGAGAGTTTTAAAAATTTAAACTCCTTTAAGAGGGAGATTTAAAAAAAAACAGGATAATTAAATGCATGTGTTATGTCCTTCATTAACTGAAAAATGTTTTTCTCGTAGCATGGGTAATGATTAAATTTTTAAACATTTTTCTTGATTATACATGTCTGTTAATTTTGTTTCTATGTGTCTTCTTTTATTGAGAATCTCATGGGGAAGAGAATACCAAGTTTTCTCATATACTACTTCATCCACAGTGCCTGTCTTAAGTTCTTACACTATGCAGAAGCATAAAATTTGTCTTTTCAATAAACTAGATATTCCCCAGATTTTGGTGTGTTGCCATAATTCTTTCTGCATGCAAGTTCTACTTTTCCCTTTGTACTACCATTTTTCCTCCAAGTAGATTTGGTCTTGTAATCACTGGCCAGGATGGAAATGTGATGAAGAAGTAAAGATATACTTGCTTATAAGTGAGGTATGAAAAAGCATTTTTAAGGTTGGAACTTCCTCAAAATATTTCCTAATAGCATTTCT
>RJWM01004999.1:0-94134 GCA_004363535.1 Dasyprocta punctata | reverse complement strand
AAGAGTTCTTGATTCTGAGAAAGAACAGGAGAATAGAAAAGATGGCCTGAGAGCATCACAAGAAGCACCAGCATTCCACCCTTTTCAACCTCATAATTGCCAAAGTGAAAGGCTTTGTTTTGGGAAGAAAGCCCCAGCGCACCATGTTCCAGAATGGCACATGTCTAAAGGTTTGGTTCATAAGCACTTGACCCCTGTAATCAAGAAAGGAGGAAGCCAATCTATTGTGCCAGCTGGCAACAGACCTTGGCATAATTCAGATGGTACTGGTTTTAGGTACATGCAGAATGCAAGAGATGTGGGGTCAGAAAACCTTCTATCTGGAGTTCAGAAGAAGGCCTGGGATGCCATCCAGTGTGCCTCGGAGAGGACAGTGTGTGAAGCTGTGAGCATGAAACCCAAGGTGCAATGGAGATCCTACAAGTTTAGAAAATCCATGAATGTGGGTCATCTGAGGAAAACTCAAAGTATGGAGCAGAGCCTGTTTTCTATGAAATAGTGAATAAAGCCCACACCACAGTGATGCATGCATCCCCAAGTTAATAGCAGTGCAATTCATAATAGCTATATCTTGGAAACAGCCTATATGTCAACAGATGAATGGATAAAGAAAATGTGGTATTTATACACCATTTAGTGCCAGTCTGCCATAAGGAAAGATAAATTTGAGTCATTTGGAAAAAAGGGGTGCAAGTGGAGACCATGATGTTAAATTAAGTAATTCAGACACACAAGTTTAAATATCAAATGTTTTCTCTTATATGAAAAAGTATATATATAGATAGATAGATAGATAAAGAGATATATATAAGCATACAAATATACATATACACATTACAAAATAAAAGACAGATAATAGGGTAAAAGAGAGAAAAATGTATTGTAATTCAATGTGAACAAAGCATCTACAGGTGTACCTTTACTTATTGCCATTGCAATAAGTACATGTTTTATATGTTCTTTGACCTTTTAGTCTACATATATGATAATTTACTTTATAAGGTCTCATAAGTTAAATAAATGAATTTGATGTTGAAAAAATAAAACAGGGTGGAGGGAAGGGGAAGAAAGAATTGAAATATGTTATGTACATGTACTAATTCCATACAATGAAAGTAATCATTATGCACTGAAAACATATACTAATAAAAATAAAAATAAAAAGAAGTTTAATAAATGTTTGCCAAATGAAACAACATAAAAGACCACCAAAATTTCTCTTCTTAGAAAAATACGTAAGTTATGCTCAGGAAATATACTAAATACCAAAATAAAAATAAGTAAACTATAACTAAATGATGCTACTCAAAAATAATTTTGAGCTTAAAAATTTCTAGAAAATTATGTGTATTGTCTTACTCTCATTGAATTAAAAAACAAGAAGGGAAAAGTTAGCCTTTGGAAAGGTAAACACATATGATAAAACTACTTTTTAAAACTTCAAAAGGATTATATAAAATAAGCATGCAGGGAAAAGCAGAGAAATAAGTTTGTGAATGCAAGAGTGTTATAAATGCTCCAGCTATTAGGTTGAGGGAGGTTGTTCAAGGGAATTAATATTCTTGTTCAGCACTTTAATTGCTACATGCTAACTACACTTTGAATGTATTCATTTTATTATTAAAATAACAAAAGAAATAAAAATTTAAAAGGCAAGTCAAGAAAACCCTGAATGATTTTACTTTGGAACACTTAGAGAAAACATATAAGCATATAAGATGCCTTTGTAATTGTATAGTGAGCAATTGCATATCTGGCACGGGAATGAAGTTTCCCACAAGGTAACTTGATATAGTTTCAAAAAGCACATACCTTCTAATTTGTTAGATCAATGATTAGAATTTTGTAAGATTTACTTTTTAAACTAGAATTAAGAACTTAAAGAATTTAATGCCCTCTAATTTAGAATTGGCAATAATTCAGAGTGAACTGGGTTAACATTTACCTTTGCATGTTTTATAGTGAAGTGCTACATAAGAGAAACTCATTGTGTTAAGATTCAAAGATTTTCCAAGGGTGCTTATCTCTTTAGTTATTCAAAATTTTCATAAAAATAAAAATGTCTAATATTCCAAAAATCACCTTCTAGACACACACCAGGAGCACCTACTTGTCTGAGCAAGATCTAAAAAGTTTATTCATCAAGAAGTGATTTTTCTCTAGAAACTTAAATGTATAGAAATGCAATCATGTATAAAGTACTCAGAAGTCTTGTGAATACATTTCGTCATGCCCTTTCTTGGATTAAAATATTGGAGATTTTTTTGAACAATTCTTCCTTCCAAAGTTCAGGATTTAAAAAATACTGGACTTGGACAATAAACACCAAACATTCCTTATTCTAAGTTTTTACAACTCAGCCTAACTGGAATTTAGTATAGATTTTTATGACCTAATCCAAAAATAACCATAGAAAGGGCAATTGGAGATTTTCCAGATGAATAAGAATGACAGTAAGAGGAGGGTAATTAGGCTAATATGCTTAATGTTCTGAGGAAGAAACACATGGAGAAAGACTTCTCTGATTTCCAGGAAGACAGCAGTCTCAGTGTAAAGAATTGTTAAGAGACATGTTAAATAGTCTACTTCAGTGAAAAAAATTTAAATATAATAGGCTAAGGCACTTAAAAGACAGAATATTTAAGGAAAAGTATTTAGATTATATTGATTACAGCCATAAATTTATGTACTTCTGTGCAGATAAATTCTTTACCATGTTCCATTCAAAATTACCATTTGAGATGGTATTATTTGATCTAGAATGCTAGCAAGCTCCTGTGAAACTGATTTATTCAAGAGAATTGTTCATTTAATTTCTATCGTTTAGCATTTATGTCCCTTTTCCATTCATTTATTCATTTCATCTTTATACATTTATGCATTTATCAAATATTCATTTAAATGAGTTTCTTTATAACTACAGAAACTGTAGGGCAAGATTTGCAGTAAATTTGTTCTTTAAATAGACTTATTCTTACTAAATCCTCTGAACAGATAAAAATTGCTTAGCTTCTCATGCTAATATTTCTGTATAGTTTTACAGTTTTGTCTATCCATTTGCTTTCATTATTTGGATGTTTTTCTTAAACTTCATGTAATTGCTTGAAATTACACTTAGTAATATCTATTTCATATTTGATATGTCAAATAATGATTTATACAATGATTATGTTACATGTTATGTTATAGATTTTACACATTAGTCAGTAAGTTTTATCATTATCTAGTATAAATTTATTTTACACTAGATAGTATAGTAATTTGGGTGTTTTCCCTTGTTTGAAACTGCTCATATTTGACTAACATAGCCTATGATCATTTAAGACTTTTTCTGCTTTGTAATGTTGTTTATTTTTGTTTCACTAAAATTAAACTTGCAGCCGGGCGTGGTGGCGCACGCCTTTAATCCCAGCACTCGGGAGGCTGAGGTAGGCGGAGCATTGTGAGTTCGAGGCCGGCTTGGGCTACAACGCGAGCGCAAGGCTGGCCTGAGCTGCATAGTGCGACACTGCCTCAAAAAAACCAGGCCTGGGAGTTTGGCTCAGTGCCTTAAGCGCCTGCCCTGGCAGGCGCGAGGTTGTGAGTTCAATCTCCGGTGCTGCAAAAGAAAATAAAAAAATAAAATTAAATTAAATTAAACTTGCTATCTATAAAACATAAACTAATTAAATTTTACATTGAAGGTGAAATTGTTATTATTAACTATTTTTGTTTAATGTTGATTGTCTGTCTAGTCTTGATAGTTCGATGGAGCTTGAAATACTACTTTCCTCTAAGCTTTAGATTGACTGTCTGGGCTTCCCTATTTTGGAAATACACATTTTTCCCTTTTCCGATCTGTATCAACAGGAGAGACAGAGACAGAGACACAGAGAGAAACAGAGATAATAGGAATTCTTAACCATAAATATTTTAAGTTCAATGCTCGATAAGTATTAATAGGTCAATCTCTTTTCTTGTTATGTCTTCTTTATCCTAGTCTTATCATTCTTGTGTTCTTACTTCCTGTATCTATATCTGCCATTTTCTTTTACCTTATTTTAGCTTTTTTATAGGTTACTGATTTTGGCTTTTTGCTCAGTTTTAATTTTTCACTTGTCTAAAAACTTGAATACTGAAAATCTCGTTTTGAGAGCTCTAATTTTATAGAATAATGATCAGGCAGCCTATTTCTCACCATAATGATTCTTTCTTCTAACTCTTTCTTTCATAGTTTTGGAGACTCTGCTCAAAATTTCTGCACAGAATTGCTTCCCAATCCAAACTATTGACTATTGGGTAATAGTAAATGAGGCAGTCCCTATTACTAACAGTAGATTATAAAAGTATAAGGTCAAAGAAACAAGCATTTCCTATATGAATATTTAAGCATTAGGTTTCCTGCCAGTTTTTTTTAGTGTAGTTCTCCTGTTACATCATGGGGAAAAAGGTGTAAGAGTTAGAGGTAACAAGTAATTGTCTTTCTTCTTTTTCTTAAGTTTCATATTTCTGCTCAAGGTCAACATGGATACGTAGTTAAGTTCATCAGTGCTATAAACAACAGGAGTACAAAAATTATGAAGAAAAATGAATGTCAAAGTAGCCATTTGCTAAAGAGTTGAACACAAAATTCCATTTGTTATAAACTGATCTGCAGAAATGTCATCTGGAAAATCATTGCTGAGAAAGGCATAGCCAATGCTAGAACTGTTTCTGCCACTAAAGCTGTTTGCTCCATAAAATTTAGATCAAACTGTAAAAGGAGATTGTGCCTTACATGTACTGTGGTGATCACCATTTCTCACATTCTAAACAAGAGTGTTTGAGTAAAAGGAAGCGTTTTGAAAGTGCATAGCCAATTGCTTGTTTATTTTTTCCTTTAAATTTATTGTTCAACAATTTTCTATAGGAATATTTTGAGGGGATGCCACTTGTCATTTTTTTTCAAATGTAGTTTTAATAACATACAGTTTTATGCAACTAGTAATAATTATGAAATAATTAACAATAGTCTTCTGGTGTGTTCAGCTCCTTGGGATGTCAGTCATCCAGCATAGAGAAAACTTCTCAGAAGGGCTATCAACCTAGGTGCTATGCACTATGACAAGTGTAGGCAGCAACAGAAAAGCTTTGGAGAGGCTTGATTGAGCCTCTTCGGAGATTGTGAGTCGCTGGTTTTCTTTTGTTCAGAGAAAAACAATTGTTATATATAAACTGCCATACACCTGAACACATATCCCAAGGGTTTTCTTCTTGCCTCAGTTATAGTCATTTTGATAAACCCATCTGCCACCTACTTTGGGCCATCTTCTTATTATATCCTTCCTTACTTTAAAGAACTCTTTTGATTCTTTTTCAGTTAGTGTATAACTTTTATGCACGTTTCCAAGCACAGCCCTCCACAAGGCACAAAGCTTATAGTCAGATTTAGCAGTAATTTGAATATATATCCTCTGCTTCCACAACTGCCTGAAAGCAGCTCTATGCCTTTAAATTTGTTGTCCTTTGCTTAAAAGTGCCCACTTTCCCTTGCTGCCAGACTTCTTGTTCTCTGCATCAGCTTACTTGTTATCTCTTACCCAAAGCTCTTCTACATAGATACTTCCCCAAGTATGTCATTGTTCCAACATACTTCTCTTCATTCTTTGATAGTGTTACTATATAAAACACAGAGGCATTATACCATAGTGCTTAACATTATGCTATAGGGACAGGGGTTTATAGGCTGGGAAAAACACAGGTGTTATTAAAAATTAATGAGAAAACTTGCTGGGGGCAGCTTCTTCCTCTACAGGTAGATTCTAAAGCTAGAACAATTAGAAAGATGAGAGAGAGAGAGAGAAAGAGAGGGAGAGAGGGAGAGAGAGACAGAGAGACAGAGAGACAGAGAGAGACAGAAAGACAGAGAGAGAGACAGAGACAGAGAGACAGAGACAGAGACACGCAGACAGACTATTCCCAGAGAGGTGTTAGTCAGCACAGTTACCATGAGAATTTGTTAGAGAGAGTTAACAAAGCAAAAAGGAAGGCAGAAACTTTAAAGATCAGGGAAAACAGTTCCACTCACCCCTCCAATAAATACAAAGGCAGTAAGGAACAGTCACCTAAGCACTCTCATTTAATATACAAAACATGTCTCCCTTTTACTTAATAATCAACTCTGAGTTACATTTGTATAACTCTGCCTACACACACACACAGACACACACACACTTATCCATCACAAAGGAACAGGGAGAAATCAAATGGCCAGAAAGATTATAGACAGAGGTGCTCAGGTTAGGATCAAAGAGAGCCAGCAAGCCACTCAGATACTGAAAACTTGGAGATGTCCACATGGTGGTAGTAAGGGCCACTAGTCCTACATAAAAAGGATCTGAGGACAAAATCCACAGGTAATTCATTTCTGATGCTCCCTACTCTACTTTACCAGGGTACCCGTCTGTCTTCTTCCTTTTTCAACTTTTTCTTCCCAAATAAATCATCTTCTTTTATTTTAAACTCTGCCTTTTTAATACTGAAACTGAGAGTTCATGATCCCAGCAAGATTCAAGTAGGTGAATGTTACAGTAGCACAGAAGGATGCATGGTGTGGTGTACAGCTCTCCCTAAGAAGTGACATAGTCATCATTTATTTCTCAAGTAGAGTGCAATTGAAAGGTCCTAAAAATCTACTTGAGACTCTTATCCTGAGTGGTATGACCTGAGAAATCAGTTTAAAAGAACTATAAATACTTGGAACTGCTAGCCCTAAAGAGCTCAGAGACCAACAGGAATTGAAGATCAACAATAGAGATCAACAGGCTGAGGAGTTGACAACAGTTGGACTTTAGCCAGGATTGACAGGCAAGAGCCAAGAGCTTCAGAGGTCAGCCCCCAACAGAATCAACCAATGGTGTCAACATTAGCCAGTATCAAGAGGCAACAACTGACAGTGGCAGAAAACAACAAATGGCAGTGTTAAAGACATTTGTCATTAACTGCTGACACCTGGAGGCATCAGGCCCAAAGTTATAACAGTAATGGCTGAAGGACATTTGCACATCAAGCCCAGAGGCCAAACAGAGCTGTAATTTGCCAACTCATGATTTCTGCCTAAACTGAACAAAGAAACCCTCAACTGATTGGCAGCACCAACAGAGAAGTGAAGCTGCAGGGAAAGTGACCACCCTGAAATCTGGTGAGACAAGCTCATCCAGAGACAAAGGCCACAGCTGGTTACCTGGTGCGGAAATCTCTGGGACAATAATCTGGCAGGAACATTCAGAAGGTACTTTGTATGAATTGTGAGAGATTTAGTGCAGGCTAGCACTAGGGTGAGAAAGAGTCAACAGTCATGGATGCTCCATGCTTTTTTGGCTTTACCTACAGTAATACCACTCCATGGATCTGGTAGTGAGTAAAAAAGAAAAGTAATTGTGAAACATGTCTAGGGGGTGTTCCACAAACAAACAAGCCGACAAACAAATGACTATGTTCCATGGGTGGAGACATCAGGGATTTATTCTATTGAAGAAAAGACACTCTTCTCACTCTTGCCTCTACTAGCATAACAGAGCATAGTCAACAGAGTTTCAATGAAATAGATTGAGGTGCTGCATCTAAGGAAGGAAGCAGGCAAGAGAGAAGAAATAAAAACTATACAACTTAAACAAAAAGACTACATTACAGGTCAGTTACTTTTGAAAGCCATAATGTAAAACATAGAACCTTTAAAATGATACAATTTAATCAGAATATAGAATGTTGTCCATCTCCCTCACCTCAACATAACACCAATAAGACTTCAGTATAACAATGAATTATAGCTGAAAAATAGAAGCTGCAGATTCTTTAAGGGTAAGAGTATCGAAGGAAGCCAAAATACAAGACACAAGAAACAAACAATAGCACAAACGAAATGTTCAGCCTCTAGAACCTATTAACTTCAGCAAACATTAAACATAGGCCAAACACTAGTCGTATTACAAATCTTCACACTAAAGGTCTGTTTGCTTCAGCTTCTATTGTTCACTGCAATATTCTTCGCTTTAAATAAAAGGGCAATATAAAAGGCAAGAGTACCATTATGGAAAGAGAGGAAGCAATCATCAGAATCAGATTCAGATATCTCAGAGATGTTGGAATTACCAAATAAGGATTTTTAAATGACTGGAATTGATATGTTAAGAATTGTAATAAAACAAGTAGGTAACGTGCATGAATAAATCATTAAGCAGAGTTTGATAGCCTAAGGAAGAATCAAATGAAAATGCTAGAAACAAAAGACAATATAAGAAAAATAAAGGATGCTTTGATAGGCTTGTGGCATGAGAAAAAAATCATTGAGCTTAAAAATAGGTCAGTAGAATTGTCATGAAGAGAAATGCAAAGAGCGAAAATGGACAAAATGTAGAGCAGAATATCCCCAAAATGTGGGACAATATCACAAGGCAGTAGATGGAATAAAGAAAGAATAGAAAGGGATAATGGAAACATTTGAAGTAACAACTGTTATGAACATTCCAAAATTAATGACAAAAAATACATATTTAGGACTATTAGAAAATAACAATCGTGATAAGTACCGAAGAGAACGTCAGACCTAGAAATATCATATTTAAAGTGGAGAAAATCAAAGTTAAAATCCTGAAAGTAAAGTGTGGAAACATTACTCATAGAGGAACAAGTATAATAATTACAGAGAGTTTTATATCAGAAAGCATAAAAGCACTAAGAAAGTAGAATTAATTGTTTAATATGTTGAAGAAAAATATTTCTACTAATGTAGAATTATATAATTAGTAAAATTTGCCTTCAAAGGTGAAGGAAAAAGACTTTCTCAGATAGAGAAAAAAAGAAAAAATTTAGATTGTTAGCAGATCTGCACTGCAAGAAATATCAAAAGAAGTTATTTGGATGGAAAGAAAATGTCATCAAAAACTTGAATTTCCAAAAAAAATTAATCATCTCATAAAGAAAAGCATAAAATCTTTTGTTTTATTTTAGTTGATCAAGGATATAACAATTTGTTGAAGTAAATAAAGAGAGTATAAAAATTCCTTAAATAAATGCTGATACTGTCACAATGAATGAGAAAAAAGAATTAGGAATAGGGTAAGTGTGTTTGAAGCAAGGGGTACTTAGGGAGAGATTAATTTCAGTATATCTTTTACTGTAATAAAATTTTAAAATTTAAACACTTGCTATACTTTTGATCACCTTTCATGGACAAAAATGCTTTAACAAATACAAAAAAACATACTTCATATGAAGTATATTTTTTATTCTGGAGGGACCTAAAGTAGAAATCAGTAATAAAAACATAGCTTTAATATCTTCAAACATCTGGATATTAAGAAACATATTTGTAAAGAAGACTTTGATTAGATAAAAAGTCTCAAGAGAAATTAAAAATTATTTTCAACTAATTGAAAAATGAAAATATTACAGCAAAATATGTGGGATATAATAAAAATAGTGCTCACTGTGAAACCTATAATATTGAAGGAATGTACTGGAAAAGAAAAAAAACTAAAATCAATGACTTCATCTTTGCATTCATACACTAAGCAGAAAAAAGCAATTTAAGTGTAAAGCAAGCAGAGAAAAATTAATAAAAATTATAGTAGAAATCAATGTAATTAAATTAAAACAGAAAATCAATAGAGAAAATAAATGAAGCTCAAAGCTGAGTCTTTGGATAGGTCAAAAAATCAATAAATATCTACAGGGGTTAATCAAGGAAATAAAAGAGAAAATACATATGACAAATAACTGAAATGAAAAGGATTCTTAACTGTTGGTCTGAGTATTAAAAAGTAACAGTGGAATCTATAAGAAAACTTTTGAAGACAAATTTGATAAGAAATGAAACAGGCTGATTTTTAAAGAAATAAACTACAAACTTCAAAAACCAGAGATAGATAACATGAAAATAAATGTTTATATTTATTCCCATAGTACACACACCCACAGAGTAAGTCTGTGTAGAATATATGAAACAGAACATCACAATGACCTTCGAAAAGAAAGCACCAAGGCCAGGTGGGTTCACTGCAGAACATTACCAAACAATCAATGGAAAAGAAAAAGGTTTTCTCCAAAATTCAAGAAATTAGAAATTGAAAAAATGAATCTAACTCATTCTGTTCCATAGAAGGAAGCCAATTACACTGTAATATGAAGCCTAAAAAGACATACAAGAAAAGCAAATTTCAGACATATCTCTCATGAGCACAGACACTAAAGTGTTAGCAAAAGAAATCCAAAAAGGTATAATAAGACCATAATTGTATGGAACAATTTCTATGTATGCAAGTTTGGTTTAATGTTTGAAAATCTGCCATATCAAAAGGCTAAAGAGGAAATTTTACATGTTTATATTAATGAGTGTAGAATTCTGCATTTGGACAAAATTAAATTTTTATTCATAATTTTAAAAAACTCGAAGCAAATGAAAAAATAGTTGGCATCTTCTTCAGTTTCATAAAGAACATCTTAAAAACATCTGTAGATCATATGATACTTCATGGAAAGAGCTTAAAAGCTTTCATTTAAGCCTGGGGAGAAGATAAAGATGTCCTCTCTTACTATTCTCGTTCAATGTCTTATTGAACATCTTAGATCTTAAAATATGCAAAAAAGGGGAAAAAAAGTCCAGAACAAAAATATTGCATGTTCTTACTCATTTGTTGAAGCTGAAACTTTTGACCTCATAGAATACAATAGAAATGGTTACTAGAATCTAGAAAGGGTAAGGTGCATTGGAAAAATAGAAAGTTTCAATGACAGTTAACAAAGAAATGTTAGGTAGAATTAGTTCTGATGTTCAATTGCACAATACCATGTAGGATAAGTAGTCTACAAAAGTTTATGATACATTTCACAATACATAGATAAGACAATTCTGAAACCTTCCAATACATAGAAACTATAGATGCTTGATAAGATGGTAATACTAATTACCCTGATTTGATCACTAAATAATGTACATATGTATCAAATTATCATACTATAACCCATAAATATGTACAAATATTCTGTATAAGCAAATTTAAAGATTATATTGTAGCAAAAGAAAGAAAACTCTTTAACCACAGATGATATAATGGTCTATGCAGATATTCCCAAAACATCTACAAAAGACTTGTGGAAATAACAAGTGAATATAGCAAGGTTGCAGAATACAAGGTCAATGTACCAAAATAATTGCCCTTCTACTCACTAGCAATGAACAAGTAAAACACGAAATTTTAAGAACTTACTATTTACAGTGGCACAAAATGAAGATTCTTAAGTATAAATATAACAGTATATGTAGTGTATATAAGCGCAAAGTGACAAAATAGTGATAAAAATAAAAGAAAATTTAAATAAAAGGTAGGATATTCCATGCTAACAGATTTGAAGATTCAATATAGTTAAAATGTCAGTTCTTCTCAACTTTTTTTAGATCTGGCACAATTCAAGTCAAAATCTTATCAACCTATTTTAAGACATTGATGAACAAGTTCTGTTGTTTAGGTGGAAAAGTAAAAAGCCTACAGCACTCAGCACAGTACTGAAGATAAATAACAATACTGAAGGGCCCACACTACCTAATTTCAGGACTTACTAAAATGCTTTAGTTAGGACTGGGAATTTGGCTCAGTGGCTTAAGCGCCTGCCTGGCAGGCCTGAGGCTGTGAGTTCAATCCCTGGTGCCACCAAAAAAAAAAAAAAAATTAAAAGAAAGAAAAGAAATAAAATGCTTTAGTCATCAAGACAACATGGTATTGGGAAAAAACAGATGACTAGGACAGTGGAACAGAATGGAGAGCTAAGAAATAGATCCACACAGATATGTTTTACAATTTTTTTAAAGGAACAAAGACAATACAATAGAGAAAGGAAAGTGATTCCAACAAATGTTTCTAGGTAAATTGGATATGCATATTTTAAAAAAAATACCAAGATACAGATTATATACTTTTACACTTAAAATTGGTTTTTAAATGTGAAATGTAAAACTGTTACAATTGAAGCAGGTGGAATGTGAAAAAATCTGTCTAATACTGGCATTTGTGTTGACTTTTGCTTATTTTTTGAGTCATATTCTCACTATGCTACCCAGGCCAGCCTTGAACTCACAATTGTCCTGCTCCTGACTCCCCAGTAGCTGGTGTAATGTGTTTTTCAGTGCTACATTGAAAGTCTGATATCTTTAGAAACAGAAAAAAAATGAAAAATTGGACTTTATAATTAAAACCTTCTGCTCTGAAAAACAAAACATTTAAGAGAATAAAATAGAAAACCACAGAGTAATAGCGTTTTTAAAATTCATATTTGGCAAAGGATTGCTGTACAAAATATATGAAGAACTCCCAAAGCATCAGCACTAAGAACACAAATCGATTACACAGTAACACATGCATAACCACGTTTATAGTAGCACTAGTTATAATAGCCCATATGCCCATCAACGAATGAATGCATAAAGAAAAAGTGGTATTTATACACAGCAGAGTATTACTGTGCCATAAAGAATGATAAACTTTAGGTATTTGTAGGTAAATGGATGCATCTTGAGACCATATGTTAACAAAAGTAAATCAGACACACAGCCTTAAATATCACATAATATCTCTTATATGAGAAACCCAAAATATAAAGAGCAAGGTAAAAGTCACAGCATAATAGGAAGTTGGGAGGTCGTTTTCAAATGAGAAAGGGAACAAGGGATGGAGGGAGGAGTTAAGTAGGAGAGTGATAGAGGATGGGAGAAAAAGGAATTGAAGGGAAAAATGAAAATACAGATTTTGCAAATAAGCAGGGGGCCAAAATTTGAAATGAGCAGGGGGAGATCAGAGGAGTAGGGGAGGAGAAAAGAATTAAGATGTATTATGTGCATGCAGTAACTTCCAATAATAATTGTAACCATTATGTACTGCAAACATGTACTAATGAAACATTGAACAGAAACATTTAGTAGAAACTAAGTAAATTTGAAACAAGTATGAACTTTAGTTAATGACGATGTTCCAAAAGTGGTTTAATATTTTTAATCACTGTAGCATACTAGAGTGGTTCATTTTATGTGTCAACTTATCTAGGACCTAGTGTGCTTTGATATTTGTTTGAAAATTCTGTGTGTGTCTGTGAGTCTATTTTGTTATTAAGATTGACATCTGAATCAATACAGTGAGTAAAACAGATTTCCTTTCCTAGTGTGGATAAAGTTTATTTAACTGAATAGAAATTTGTATGGAACAAAAGATGAGGTAAAGGAGAATTTATTTTCGGCCTGACAGTTTTCAAGATAATTTTCATCAGTTTTGTTGTGTATTGGAACTGAAACTTACCATAAAAGGCAAATCTTTTAGAGCTTTCAGTGATAACAAACAGCCAGTTGCAACGCGCATGCCATAGGTTTCCCCATCACCACAATGGCTTTCTGTTATTCAGGGCTTTGGGCTTGGCCTGGACTCTGCACCACAGATTCTTCTGATTCCCATGCTTTTAGATTTTAACTAGAGCTGCATATGGGCTCTCTTGGGTCTCCAGCTTGTGCAATGCGAATTGCAGATCATGGGGCTTTTCAGTCTCCATAATTACATCAGCTAATAATAAATCTTTCTCTCTCTCTACTCAGGATTATGCAGAATTTTTTTTTAAGAAACAGAAACAGACTGATCTGTCTCATATTCTCCCTCTCTCTCTGTCTCTCTGTCTCTGTCTCTCTCTCTGTCTCTCTGTCTCTGTCCCTGTCTCTCTCTCTCTCTCTCTCTCTGTCTCTCTCTCTCTCTCTCTCTCTCTCTCTCTGTCTCTCTCAGCTTCCCTCCCTCCATGTGGTTGGAATACAGGCTGAGATAATTATCGTTTGTATAGATGTGAGAGAAGAAGATTAAAGCATTAGAACTCTGTTTCACTCTACACTACTAAGCAGCATTTCTGTACAGTCTTTCCTTAGGGTTTTCTAGAAGCTCAGGTAAAACAGAAAAACACAATGAAAAAACTCCCTCCAGTTCATTTATAATTGGAAGGGAGAGTGGAAAGGCATTCAATGAAAGGAACAGTATAGCATGAAAGATTGCCACTGCGGGCTGCAAGATGAGTCACAATTTATAAGCATTACTAGCAGGGAGGTTGAAGGTTTTATAGGTTGGTTAACTAGAGGTCTGGGGTTGTGTCTTAATTTCAGTGAAAATAGCAAAGATTTAACATCATTCTTCTTTTCTTCTCAAAATGTAGTTTTCCTTGCTCCCTGTGGAGTGTTGTATGCATGTGTCGGGCTCAGTTCAGTGACATAAAAATTTCTAGAAACCTCATGAATATCCCCAAGGCAGGTGGATGCCCTGAGGGAGCCCATGCTGATCTAATTGTGTCAGGAAGTGGAAGCCATCTTGATACGGTGTTTCTGAGGTAAGTCCATGCCAGGTCTCACACAGCTATGTACTCTGCTGGGAAAACAAACATAGTCTGTTGCGGGAAAACCCTGAGAAAAGTATGGAAGTCTCAAATGAGGTCTGTTCTTCTCTTTATTTGGTTCAGAATTTTAAGTAAAAGATTAAGTTAGTAGCCTTGCAGCATAAAATAAGCAAAAGAGCTATTATTAACTTAGTATCTTCTGGAGCTACAGACTTTTAAATGTCTCACATGGATTATTTTATTCTTTTCAGAAAGAGATATTGTTGTGCTCATTTTATAGATGGTATAAAGTACGGCTTTCTGCAGTCACACAACCTACACACCTGCAATTACTCAGTTCCTTGGCAGTGGAGAATGGATTAAAACCCAGATTTCTGACATTAAGTTTGGTGTCTTTCACTAGCTTTTTCTTTTTATTAAAAATCTAAATTCAGAACAGCTTTTTACTCAAGAAGTTCTAAAAGTTAGTACCTTAAACATGATGTTATTCTCTTTGCATGTCAAAATATTTTCTGTCAAGTTATAAAGGAAAAAATCTTTTTTTTTTTTATTTTAAAGAGGATAAAACCAAGGAAAATAAAACAGAATAAAAACAAACCAATGTAAGTGATACAGGACTTCAAAACAATACAAAATCAACAATAGTTACCATAATGCCTCTTGTTTTCTCCAAAATAGCTGTAGATAACTTCAGACATAGTAAAATCAAACAGAACAGAACAGAATAGAACCAATAAAATAAAACAATGAACTCAATAAAGGACTTCAAGACAAGACAATAGTAAATTCAAAATGGCTACCACAATGTAGCTTGCTATCTTTGAAATAGCTGTTCATGCCATCTGATATAAAAAAAAATCAAACAGAACAAAGTCCAACTCAACAAAACAATGAAAATGATACAAGACTTCAAACCAAGATAAAAGGGAATTAACAATAACTATCACCTTCAGAAGGAGAGCCCCCCTAGATGCCACGCTGCGTACTGCTATCCTCTGAATAGATGATCAGACCACTGGCCCTAGACCTGCAAGGTCAGTGAAACACCAAAACACCACAAGCATCAAATTGCATTTCACCACAATAGCTATCATTGCAGCCTGTGTTTTCCCCAGATGAGCCAGTCGCATATTGGGGGGGGTGGAGTGGGGTGTGGCTCTTCTTGTTTTCTAGCCCGTGCACTGGAAGGGACTGGGGTCTTTCTGTCCCCCTACCCGTGGCAGCCCGCGCATGGCGCTGGTTCTCAGAGAGAGCTTGCTTCTTGGTGAATTCTTATTTTCTCCCCCCACAGTCTGTGAATGGTGCTGACTCACAGGGAAATGTTTGGATCTGGCTCAAAGGAAAGAAACTTTCCTCTCCTTGTTTCTCTTTGCCTGACAGAAACTGCAGCACCAGCTAACCAACATGGTCTCTGCATAACACAGACTGGTTTAGAGAAGAATTAAGAATATCAATGACATGTGTTTCAAAGACCATCTCAATGTCCCATCGAATATATTACTCCGGGGACTCTGGCTCCAGAGAAGCAACACTGAAGCTACAATGGATGACTTCTTGGATCTAGTTATATTCTGAATCCACTCTGAAGGGACTTAAAAACTCTAGTACAAACAGAATATAGTAATTATTTTGAAGGAACCAAAGTTAACTTCATCTTTTTTGCTTATATAAGTCTGATCTGCTTGAGACTCAAGGGATTACTCCCAAATAATAACTAAAGTTCCCAAATTTTTCATTTCAGATCCCATTTCAACGTATTTTTCCTTTTTGTAATTAGCACATATTTACAGTATATAATGTTTGCATTCCTTGTATGGAATTTGTATACATGCAGAACACATCCTCATTTTTGCATCTTTCTAGGTTCTCTTTACCCCTCATCCTCTCCCTACATCTCTTGATCCCTTATCATAAGTTGTAACCATAAGTCACTTTGGTGTGAAGGGCAAGTTTAAATCAAGACCTAAATAAAAAAAATCATGTCTTTTCATATTTTTATTGAGATAAAAAGGGTAGTCACTATCCATTAATTGGTAGTAATATATTTTAGTATCCACGCTACCTGCATGTACCTATTTAGGATCCTTAGCTCAATTCCTAGGAATATTTTGGTATCAGGGTCAAGTTTATGTCAGGCTTATAGGATTTCAGTGGAAACAACTAGAATTTCTGTGATTTATGGTATTGTTTATGATAGTAGCAAAGACAAAACATTCCATGAAAATGCATATTTTAACCATAAATAACTTGAAAGTTATCTTATTGGAAACTTAAAATATTTTCATGAAGAAATAGTCTATATAGAGAATGGAGGGACAAGCTTTCACATTTAGGTCAGTTGCTGATATCAGGAAGAAGCTTATTGCTTTTGAAAAATGTTAATTTACATGCAGAAAGCATTTCTCACCGTCAATGGTGACTTTGAGAGGAGATAAGGAGTTTTAGTTCTACGCCTCACTCACAAAAATGGTGAACATTACATTATATTTAAAGTATTGTATTGATCCAATCAATAATTCTACCATTTTACTGTAGTATATTCACATATAATTTCTAATATGAATTACTGCTGTCTAATTATGACTTTAATTATCTTTTTATTCTTTGGGTCAGTTCATTAAAACTGTTCTACTCTTTTATCTTTTTCAATACCTCCATTGTTACAACTTTTTGCCAAATGCTCATCTACACATACAAAATTGAGGTTTCTCTACAGTCTTCAACTGGCTTTTTTACACATTTAGATGTATCTTCTGCCTAAGTGCATTGCTGCATTTTGCGAAATCTTTAAAGACTAGGAAAATAATTGAAGCTATTACTAGCAACACTAAAGTGCATTTCAACGTTACTGAAAAACATAAATCTTTATTTCAATGCTTAAAAGCTTTCTCTTTTTTTTCTAACAATAAACCTATGTGGCTTAGGTTATTTCTCTACTTTAAATAATTTTATAGGCAAGAAGTACCATAGTGAAAAGATTTGTTTAATCTTAACATCCATGAAAAGTGGAACAGAGGGGAAGAAAGGGCAAAGCAATAAAATAACTTTGAAACAAGAGTGTCTAATTTTATTATTACTTATTGTATTAGGTTGAATTTTGTCCTCTAAATGACATGTCTAAGAACAAACCATTAGAACATGTGAATGTGATGGTTTTTGGAAGAGGCGTATTTGGATTAAGGATCTTGAGATAAGGTCATCATTTACTATTTCTGTAAGCCTAAATCCAGTGACAAACATCTTTATAAGAAACAAAAGACAGAGACAAAGAGGAGAGGACCATATGAAAAGGTAAAGATTTGAGTGATAACAATCAGGAAAGGCAAGGAATACTGATCAACATTGGGAAAATCTCTTCTAAAGCTTTCAGAGAAATCACAGCTCTGTGGACACCTTGATTTCAGACTTCTGGCACCCAGAGATCTGAAAGAATATTGTTTTAAAGAGTATTGACTTGACAAGAACAAATTGGATCAAGTTATAAAGACAAAGTTCATAGTGGAATGCATTTTATAGAAAATAGACAGAGGGGAGTGAAGAGAAAATTTTTGAAAACTCTTTCAAAGGAAGAGTAATTGAAGGTATGGTTATGTCAAAATCATTTTCAAGGTAGGTAAATCTGCAGAATAATTTATCACAGGAATGGTTCAACAAGGAGAGAACACTTGACATAGCAATTAAATGAAGAAGTTAGAATGATGACTTTGAGCAGGTGGGAAAGAAGGAATGTTCGAGAATAGGTAAAATATTTGACCTTAAGTGAGACCATAATCACACCTCCATTAACACAATGAAGGTAATTATATGGATCCAGATAATAACAGATACCAAGTGTAATGCTGATAATTGTGTCTTATTATTTTGAGTTTCTTTGTAAAATAGAAAACATGATCACCATTTGAGAATAAAGATGAGTTAAAGGGTCACTACAAGGTAAAGGAATAATCAAGATGCAAATTAATCAACAGGTATAAGAGAGCAGATGAATGGAAAATGTATTTGCATATTGTGTAGCATTATAGGCACACTTGAATTATTTGGGCATGAAATTGAACTGGGACCAGTCAGTGTGCTTCCTCAGTCATGTTCAGCTCTATAAGATCAGGTTTTCAGTAAGTTAAGAGCCTCCAGTACAAGATCTCACCTTATATTCAGTTGTCATGTATTATTAGAGTCATTTAATCTGTCTGGGGTCCCACTGCTTTGTTTTGCTTTCTTTTGTTTTGTTTTGCTGGGAACAATCGTGACACTACTGACCAGTTATTTTGTAGATCTTCCTTCAATTTGATTCTGTCTTAAATTTGCTTGCAATAAGACTGAAGCTATATATCTTTGCTAAGAATATCATGGAAGTAAAGTTTTGTGCTTCTAGGTTTGTCATACTAGGATTACATTATATGCAGATAATTTATTACAGGATACTAATTTCGTCTGATTTTTCAGGTGTTTTCAGACCAGTTTCTTCATTTTAAAGTTATTACTTCCACGTGTGTAACTAGTAGGTGGTGTGTTTCATTGGAACCATGAGTGAGATTCAGCAGATATGATTAAGCTAATAGTCTTACAAGAAGGCACTATGTTGATGGAGGCAGAGACTGGAATGAATTAGCCACAGGCAAAAACTTCCAGAAAGTAATGCGAATTTGAAGAAGAAAGAAATAGATTTTCACTTTAAACATCTGAGAAGAGCCAACCTTGACTCTCTAATATTGATGTAGCAATAGACACATAGACCAATAGAACAGAAAAGAGAGCATATAAACCAGTCCACATAGCCATGCCCAACTGATGCTTTCCAAACTTACAGAAACAATTCAATACAGGAGAGATCAATAACTGGAAATTTCAAGGCAAAGAAAAAATATTTTCAACCTATTTCTTATGCTAAAGTGTCTTAAACTATATAAAGTTAAACTATAAAAATGTATCTTAAGAAATAGAGAAATATCTTTGAATTTTAGTACTAAACAAAAAGTTTCTGTACTAGACACCAAAGACATATTCCATAAGTGAAAAGACTAAAAATTATGCTTCATCAAAATTAAAATTTTCTTCTCTACATAACTTTGTTAATGAACGAAAAGGCAAGCTCTAGGAGAAAGTATTGGCAAACCACATACCTAAGTAAGACTTACACCTCAACTATGTAAAAACTATCAAAACTCAGCAATAAAAAATTTAAAATCCAATCATAAGATAAGCAAAAGACAGTAAAAGACATCTTATTTTAGGTAGTATACAAAATGCAAATAAGCATGTAAAACATGTTTAACATCTTTAGCCATTAGGAAAATATAAATTAAAACCACCGTTATACAACACTATTTACTTATCAGCAAGGCAAAAGTAAAAAATATTGGCAAATACAATACTAACTAGGATGATGAGCTGGATAACTCATGCACTGTTGTGGAAATATAAGTAGTATAGCCATTTAGCAAACAACTTTTTAAAAAGAGAAAATATGCAGCTGCCTGTAACTCAGAAATTACATACCTCAGTATTTATCTGAGAGGAATGAATACTTATTTCAGCTAATAAAAAGTTATTTTACAGGGATATTTGTATCAGGTTTATTTAGACTCAAAGTAGAAACAACCCAGATATATTTCAGTGGGTATATGATTTAAAAAAACAAAAACAGGTACAACTATGCCACTCTGCAATAGAAAAATCAATATGCACAGCAACCTCAATAAATATCTAAGAATTATGCTTGGTAAAACACTCAACAGTTTCCACGCTATGTTATTTCATTTATATGACATTCTTGATATGACAAAAGAGTGAAGATGGGAGTAAAGACTAGCAGTTGCCAGTAGTTAAGGAGGGCACAAAGGAGGAGAGAGGTAAATATAAGAGCACAGATATTCATTTAGTAATGAAACTGTTCTGTATCTTGACTGTATCAAGGTCAATAATCTAATTGTGAAATTATTCCATGGTTTTGCAAGACACCACCATTGGGACTACACAGAGTGCCTCTATTATTTTTAATAGTTGCATATGAATTTATAATTATCTCAGACTAAAAGGTTTAATCACTTATTGGAATAAGGAGAATAAAAGAATAAGTTAGAAAATGAGGGAAGTTATATGTACTACATATATATAATTAAGTTTGTACCAGTGGTACATAACCAAATTGTACACATAAATGAGAAAAAGACTAAAAATTGTTGCAACATACAAAGTTTATGTTCGTCAAGTAAAATAATTGACAATTTAAGGTTTTACTTGCTGACTATAATAAATTACATTTAAAATTGAATTTTGAATCATTGAAAGTTAAGCATTTGATCACATAGCATTTGGATGAAAATAGAAATTTTTAAACAACTATAATCCTTTTTGAAAGCAATAAAAAGTGACATATGTCATTGCCATATTTGTGAGTCACAGCAAAATCTTCACTTAGAGGAAAAACTATCATGCAAGTAGTATGTTAGTAAACCCTATGAGTAGAAATAAAAGAAATTGCTCATTTAAAAATTTGTTTACAATAAACTAAAAAATGTAGTGCAGCACCTGCATGACAAGCAAGCTCAAGACCCTGAGTTCAATTCCTGGTCTCTAAATAAATAAATAAATAAATAAGAATTTAGTAAGAACGTCACCAAAGTTTTTTTTTTTTTTTCACAAAATTTGACAGTATATAGAAAAAAGTTTGGATACATACATATTTTTTTCTTTTGAAAAGTTAAGGAAATAATTTAAACATCACATGATCGCTAGGAAAAAAGAGAGAAATAAACAATATAGATTAAGTAGACAAAAGAAAGACAAATTCAGTAGCACAATTTCAATTCTATGTTTAACTTTTTGGACACTGAAAACTTAAAATGGCTGGTTTTCTACCTAACTGTCAAATTATTTTGAAATATAACCAATAAGTTGAAGAAAACATAAAAAACAAAAGAGTGGGAAGAAATTTGAAAATAAACTATAAAATAGATTCTGGCACCTGGCATTCTCACAATAGAATTCTACTATTTACTCAATGGATTTTTTGAATTTCAGCAGTGGGAGGATTGAAATTTTCCTAACTAATTTTATGAGGTTAAAAAAGATGGCACTGAAAAGTTATAATCGCACATACAGATTGAAATGTAAATTATAAGCACATGATTTGCAAATAGAGACCCATAAAACTTTGACATCCAAGTAAGAAATTAGATAATATGGCTGAATTCACAGTAAGTATTTTAAAAATCAATTTATTTACTTTATCCCAGCAATAACCTGTAGGAATGGAATTTGAACCAAAAAAATTTTAATTAAATTAGTGAAGAAATGTTGAATATTTATACACTAAAATGGAAAATATATGCTCTATGAATAGAAAATTATGTTATTGAAGGTTGTTAAAGAATAAAAATAGAAATAGAAATTCCTTGGTTACAAGAATATACAATAGCATAAATTTTCTCAGTATTAATATACAAATTTAACATAATTCTAGTTTACGGAAACATACTATTTTATATTTTGAGGTGAAGTAAATATTATTAAACTTTATCTGAAAAAATAAGTAGGGAAAGGATATAGGAGATGCTGTCTTAATAAGTATGGGATTACATGTTAGAGTCACACTAATCAAAGTGATGCTAGAATGTAAGAGAGTCTAAAAATATGTTATACTATGTGTAGGATTTTATTCATAATCCCAAATACTAAGTTTAGATTTGTCAATGTACTATCTTACAGAATATCAAAATAGAACTCATCACATTTCATTTTTAAAAATACATTCCATATAACAAATCTATTTTATTTAAGTTAGTAAACATCTTTTGATGATTAGATATAAAATCTAGGGATGAGAAAATTATTAAGAAAGAACTTCATTATATATTTCACTTCTTTTCAGAATTTTTGCCAAAAAACACAGTGTTTAAGTTCTGAGAGTTTGGGAAAGAACAGTAAAATTACTTTTTAATTATTGGAAGTACTTCTTTAGGGGTAGGCCCAGAATTTTTCTTTTTTTTTTTTCCCAGAATTTTTCAATAATCTCCTTCACAGATCTCTGCCCAGAAGACTTCTTTTAAAAGAGTGTTATTACTTCTTTGTTCTACCTTGCTTTTGTCGTTACTCTACTGGCTCTTTGTCAGACTGCTGTGTAGATTCCTTTTGTTGGTCTGTGTTTAGACTTCATATCTTGGCTACTCTCTGGCTTGAAATCAGTTGTTGGAGATCTGCTTTTTACTTTCTTGGTACAAAAGAATTTTTTTTTGAGAATTTCAAGTATGGGAAAAATCCCATCCATCTCTGTTAATAATAAACAATGATACTTAAATAAATAAGTGCAGATTTATGGACCATTCATCCCTATCCAATTCACAAAATGGAATTTAATTATCATTACCCAGCAAATTTCTGTTTTCTGTCATGTAAAAACACTTGTTTTGCTTTTGTCTTCTTTCAAAGATGGGTTAGTGACTTTCTTCATAAGTGTATGTTTTCGTGCCTCACAAATATAAATTTAGTGATCACTGACTTACATACTATAGTCTCTTTTTCTTTTTCCCTTTAAACACTGATCCATATGTCAATGCTGACAGATTAAAAGGACCACAGTGTGCTGTGGATCAGAATTTCATCCATTTATGCCACCTACTACGTTGAGAACTTTTCTATCTTTGCAAAAAAAAAATCTTTCAATAGATTTCCTATCTAAATTCAATGCCAGAATAGAAACTTATTGCTCTTTTATACCAATCAGATATATGCTAATCCAAAGTGTTTTCTCTTTATTAGCAACTGAAGTGATACCGATAGTTGGAAAACTATTCTGGATGTTTGATAATATTTATTCCTCTATGTCTTTCAAGCATTTGTATATAGTGCTGCTTTACTGTCAATGGTACTTTTGATATTATGTTTAATTTGTGAGGCTACCTCAAAACATTATGTAAGGACACATAGCTTAAAATTAATGTAAAGACCCAAATATATTCTTTTTTGTCTGTCACTTGTTTGTGTGGTATTTTGACTGAAGTTACAAGTCAATCAATAGGCTTTATCATGAGTAGCTGTGATCTTAATGTGGGATACAAAATAAGGTAAGTAAACCCAACTACAATGTTTGATGCATACTCTAGAAAAAATTGACCTTTGCTCTATGGCTTCTGATGCCTAACATTATTTCTTCTTTTTAGTCTAGAAAAGAGTTATGTGACATGAATTGCCATTCATCTGCCCATATAAAATTGTGTGTGTGTGTGTGTGTGTGTGTGCGTGTTTTGCGAGGGTGTTAAAATGCATTACTTTAAATCTTTAAAAAATTGAAAGTAGCTTTAAACATTTGTAACTTAAAAATAATTTTGACTCATGTGTATTTCTAGATAAATAAACAGATGATAGATAGGTCAGCTATTTTAAAAATAGAAAGTTTCTAATGAAGTGAGATAAATGTGACATGATTATGTTCGCTTCTTAATGTAGGTTCAAAACTTTTCTGTATTGATAACTACCATTGATCTATCTTTTTTTAGTTTTAAATGATGTTTAAGTTTCTTTCTTTACTACCTTCTAGTTTGTTACACCTTTTCACATTTACTTTTGTTTTTCAATATCATATATCACACACATTATGCTATGTGTTGGTGGAAAGTTCTACAATCAATAGTTAAAATACAAACATGGGATCATGTGGGTACTCACGGAACTATGCCTTCAAATATTTGAGTCATATCCACAGTTTTGCACCTTAATTCTTATATTTGATCAGTAAAGAATGCACAACTAAAGATTTTACTAATGACCATAGTTTCAGATGCATTTTCTACTTGACAAAATACAAAATAAAACCTTTCCAAAAGTTAGATTTTTATTCAGCAATAGACTTAAAAAACTTGCCTTTCTTTTCCCTGGCAGTTATTGACCTTTCTTGCAAAAGATTATTAGTTAAAGGTCACTGCCTTTTTATTTTGTTACCTTAAAGCTAAGAATTTATTATCTCATCCTTAATACTATGGCAGATCATTTTCTTCATGGACTGTGTAGTATATAAATAATGCAAGATTTAAAGTCTTAGAATTCCTTTATCAGCAGATAGCAAAGTACTTTTAAAAAATCCTTTTCTGGCTTGAGGTAACGGTCCACTTTTATGCTGAATCTACTCCAGGCTTTGTGAACTGCGTTTATATTAGAGATAAGCCAGTGGCAGTGGGCATTTCTGAGGCAGATCTGACACAAAATGCATGCACTTTATAAATTCACTCGTAATGGTAACAGATGTAAATGCAACTTATGCGTTCAGGATTACAATTTGGATAAATCCACATTTTACTTCTACAACTGGCTTTCTGGAATGGCTACTAGAACAGGAGAGAAAGAAATTAGGAAAAAGAAATGGAACTATGGGGAAAGATATATTCCTGTGATGTTCAGTAGAAATAGTTTTATGATCAGAAATAGAGCAACCATATTTACTTTCCTTAGTAGACTTTAAAGAAAGTTAGAGGAATGTCCTGAATGACAGAAATGTAACATGTTTCTCAAGTAGTATATTTCTATTTTTGTTCAGAGGAGGAAAAATAAAAGTCAATATTCTAGTCTTCTAAATGCATGTGCAATACTGGAATACAGACAAATAATTATGTGACAAATTTTGACCTCCTTTAAAATGACTATAAACAGACGGGTCAGAAGATCAGCAGTTCTGGCACTAAAAATTCAGAGGCCTAATTAAACGTATTTATGCATTCTAAAAATCAATTTTATTTTTAAAGCACTATTAAAAACTGGTGCACTCATTTGATTCCCAAACCTCCCTAATTTTGACAGATGTTAAGTTGCTATAGCCTGGAAAAAAAATCTTCAATTGACCTGAATTATTTTCTGCAGCAAATGTTTCAATGTCAAAATAATTTCATTAGCTGGTATCAGCTAATAATGAAAGAACAGTATATTCTACATGCACAGAAAAATGATAATAAATATTTGAAAATAAAAATGTTTAATAAGCCTGGAATTTAGCTCAGTGGCATAAGCGCCTGCCTGGCAGGTGCGAGATTATGAGTTTGATCCCCAGTACTCCCCCTACAAAAAAAAGTTTAATGAAATGTTCTATTTTGCCTCACTTCTCTTTAGCTTAACTCTGCATTTGGAGACAAGTAAAAAAGATTGTTGCAGCCATATTTCTCAAAATTTTTCAACAAATATTTTAAATAATGATGCAGGAAATCAAAGCAGAAACAAAAATTTCTGGCAACAAAATATACTATATTTAATTATTTTTACCTGTTGGTCCTTTTGAAAAGTTTTTAGAGTATAGAAAAATTAATTCACCAAAGTTACAACTGAGGTTATCAAGAGTTCAGGTATTTTATTGTTTTACTTAATTTAGCATTCTCACTTTATAATAAAAAAAAGTAAAATGAGCATAATTTTCCTCTTCATATCCATTAGTACTTGCAATAAAATTTTAAGTAACTCTACATTTTCTACACTAAGTGTTGAACAAATAAGTTATTTTGAATAATTTAACACGAGAAAATTACATTGACATTATAGGGACAAAATTCTGCAAAGGCAGTCTGAAATTAATTTTTTGAAAGTATTTTAATACAACAAAATCTAGTAAATATTTATTTAGCACTTAGAATAGGAAGATGAGACCTAGAAGATGGATAAAAGTAGTGATGAATTATAGAAATAGTACAAGGAGACAGGAAAATAAATACGTATAACTCAAGCCATGGATTAACCAGGAGACACAACTAATGTGGCAAAAGGATTTTCTGTGCAAAATGTAATTTGATGGACAAGAAGAAGATGCACATGAAGTTTTTTGTTTTGTTTGTTTGTTTGTTTTTGCAGCACTGGGGATCGAACTCACAGCCTCACACCTGCCAAACAGGCGCTTAAGTCACTGAGCCAAACTCCCAGTCCTAGTTTTTTTGAGGCAGGGTCACACAATGTTGCTCAGGCCGGCCTTGCGCTCACGTTGTAGCCCAAGCAGGCCTCGAACTCACAATGCTCCTCCTACCTCAGCCTCCCGAGTGCTGGGATTAAAGGCATGCGCCATCACGCCCGGCTATGCACATGAAGTTTTAAAAAGTTTTGTGAATACTGACTAGGTGGGAATTGCAATATGTATTAATTGTATATATTAATATATAATATATATTACTTGATTATAGTAAATACACTATGGTACAAAAAATGATGAACCCAAATAAAGGTTTTATTATTTGCCAGATAAAATAGGCATTTGTGCTTACTTAATCATGAAGCATCATCCTAGAAGTATGATAGTATCTCTCCTGTGTCCTTTAAATTTGTTAATTTTTGCTTCACGTATTATTAACAAAATAGAACATAACAGTTTTCTCTAAAGGAAATAAAAATCCAAAGCTACTGCGGGAAAAGAAAATATAGTCTACACTCTTAATTGCAATCAAACATTTTGAAGAAATAGATTATTGACTTGTTGCAAAACCTTTCCCAGCCTATCATGTAAATAAGCATTTAGCAGTTTTGTAAATCTCAGGTCAGTGGTCCAATCAACCTAAAAGTTTTGAACATGGTATAGTTTATTCTGTAAATGCATATTTAGGATATTTAAAAACTGGAGATTTTTATCTTGATTATTGATGTAAATTAGCCACTGCAATTTGTAGTCTATCATCAAAGTATACTTTAGAATGCAGTCACAATTTAAGAATAGTATTAAATGAAATATCACTTTCAAAACTATTCGGTTGATTTTGATATTGTTATTTGTTTCATTTTCTTCTCTATCATTTGTTTCTTTAGTTTGTAAGTATGCTTAACTCTAACAATCTGTTGACCATTGCAAATTTTCATACAAATGTAAAACATACTAAAGGAAGTCTGTCAAGATCTTCCAAAATTTTTATTAATTGTAGTCCATGTAGTGACTTTAGATGCATTTCTATGTTATGAAGCTATTTAAAATATTTTCTCTCAAGATTCCCTTTGTAAAATACTTTTTTTTTTCTCTTGGTACCAGGGATCTCACGACCTCGTGCTTGCCAGGGAGACACTTGTGCCACTGAGCTAAATCCCAGGCCCCAAATAGTCATGTTTTAAAGTTTCTAAAGTACTTTAGCCTTTTTGGTGGGGAAAGGCATCAGAGATCAAACTCACAACCTCGCGCCTGCCAGACAGGCACTTAAGCCACTGAGCCAAACTCCCAGTCCTACCTTTTTGAGGCAGCGTCGCACTATGTAACTCAGGCCAACCTTGCGCTCACGTTGTAGCCCAAGTCGGTCTTGAACTCAGAACGCTCCTTCTACCTCAGCCTCCAGAGTGCTGGGATTAAAGGCATGCGCCACCTTGCCTGGCCTTTAGCTTTTTCTTACATTGTTAAGAGCTTAATATGCCTTCCTATTTATGGCAAACAACTTTCTTTTAATTGATTTTGATGGACTTTCATTCTTTTGTAGATAGTTGCAAAGGTATTTGACAAAGCAAATCAGAATTATTCATTTAAAGGAATATTAGTCATTTAACTATCATTTTAGAATAACATTTCTCATTTTTATCAATTTATATCATGAACATTTAATTTGGGAACTAGTGTACACAACCTGTGAATCAGATCAAGTTTAATATATTAGTTTCTCAAATAACTATAACTTAAAAATTATGTTAATCATCAATTGACATACATGTGATTTCTAGAGCATTCTAAGAAATATTCCTAATTATTTAGAATAATTATTGTCATAATGGAAAACAGTATGAAAATTATTTTAAAAATTAAAAAAATAACTACCATATGACTCCCTGTTCCAGTATTAGGTATATATGCAAGGAAATGAAATCAGTATAACAAAGAGATAACTCTATTCTCATGTATATTGTATGCTATGGTTTAAATATGAAACATTTCCCCAGAAACTCATATATCGAAGGTGCTAAGTTCAACACAGGAATGAATATTCTGTTGTCTATTGTTACTTTGTTGAAGATCTCCAAACCTGAAGGACGTCAAGATTATTTTAACTATTTAAATACCATGTTTCCAGCCTAAAATCTCTACAGATCTACCACAAAATCTATGCAGAGCCAACAGATCCAAGCAAATCGTGCAAGTTTATTTAGTACAAGTTTTACATGACAGGGTGGCCTTCTGAAGGAGTAAAGACTCAAAGCAACATGTAGTTAATTAAGTCCAAGTATTTTTATACCAGATTTCATGAAGATTGGGAAGTCACAGAAATATTTAGTGGGACAGGTAGCATGATCTAATGGCATGAAATGATAGAAGTTCAACAATACCTGTTTGTTCAGATTCTTGTCTGGGTGGGTGGGTTCCTGTATCTTCAGGGATAAGAATGCTCTGGCAATTGGAGGGCACCACTCACATGGGTGTCTTATGTTCTACTTCACAAAAGATGAGGAAAAGGGAAAGTAAGGGTGACCTTCTGCTTCTGTTGTTTTTTCAAATTCCTTAAAATTCATATACTCAATATGCCACAGTGTTGTATTTTGGGACATTATGTCTTGTAGTATGTACACATTTAAAATTTTTTAAAAAATCATTGAACTAATTTTAATATAATTTTATGCATTTTTAATTTAAATCTATACATTTTTGTTCTTCATTTTTAATTTTATCCTCCTGCTGTTAATATGTAATATTTTCTTTTGTCTAATGTACTTTTTATATAGTGTTTCCTTTAATTCGAATCTGCTAATGAAGTTTTTCTCCTTTTTTTAGTCTTAATATCTAAACTGTTGTTATTCAACTATGATAAAATGTGTACCTTGATTCAAACTTACATATATTTATATATAACTGTACATGAATATTTATAGATTTGATAACCATTTTTATAAGATTGGTGTGTTACAAATGTATGGGTTGGGCCGGGATTTAGCTCAGCGACACAAGCACCTGCCTGGCAAGTGCAAGCTTGTTAGCTGGTATCCAAAAAAATCCAAAAAAACAAAAACCAAATTTTGGGTAGAACTATGATTGGTTTCTTAGCTATTTTTTTTTTTTTGGTTTCTTAGCTATTAAGAACAATTATTTCTACAGTGTTGACTTTCTCAGAAAATGTCTTTTTAAATAGCAAACAGTTTTACTTTAAGTTTTAAAATTTTTAACCAAATTTTCATTATTATTCACAATATTGTAAGATGTTATATTTGGGAATATAACTTTTTAAAACTTCATCTTGAATAATTTTGAATTATATAAAAATTTGAACCATTATTAAAATTAACTGTTCTCATTTCTGCTTAAATAACTGATGCCAAATTTTAAAAATCTTATGTAATCTGAGTGCTTGGAAGTTATTTTTCCTGAGTTCAATCTCTACCAATTACTGCTTCACTTTTCTAGGTTTACAGTGAATCGCCTTGGGGCTCTGTGTATGCTATAGACAAGTTTCACTCCGTTAAACCAAATTTTTTTCACAAGTAACAGCATCCTAGATTGATTAACCTGTTCGTAGTCTCTAAACAGCAAAACCAACACATGATCTCTTTAAAATAAATGTTAAGTTACTTTGTGTTTGGAATAAGTCAGGGAAAGTGAGAGAGTTTATCAATCTTAGTCTATCAAATTTACCCCCAAAATCTTATAACTAAAATTCTGTATCTGCATATATTTCTTAGACATTATTATATAATTATTATTAGATAGAACTATTAATGCATGTTAGTTGTCTACCAAATCCATCATGGGTTGCTTTAATGCATAGATTAATAAGCAAATATAAATAAAACATATCCGGGACAAAAAAGAAACTGCTTAGGATGCCAAAACAAGCATGAATTGATTTCTCAAGGAAAAATGGGAGCATCATGATCTATCTTAATGACCCAACACTTTATAAAGTGATGTCTGGAGTGATATATGAGACATTTTAAAAATACAAAATTTTTAAAAAATGAATTCTATGACTGTCAATGAGCTTGCTTAGAGTTCATTCCTGCTGTAAAGCAGAAAGGAAATAATATAGTGTTAGCTCTTTTAAAATTCAGAGGGGCCAGAGATAATACAGCTCAGTGGCATGGCACCTGCCTGGCAAGTGTGAGGTCGTGAGTTCAATTCCTGGTACCAAAAAAAAATGTAATATTAATAAACACCTAATAGGCATAAAATCTGTATCTTCTGTTGAGCTAGGAACTCTTTTTTATACTACTTTCTAGTAACACTAAAATATTCTAATTTGATGTGATAATCATCATTTTCCTCAGAAGAATGTTCTCAAATTAGCCAAATAATAAATGAACAGATAAATAAAAGTGAGAAGTTATTCTCCATGATACATACTGTCATGTTGCCTCTCAACAGGATTATATTTGCATTTTTACATTAACACAATAGTTGTGTGAGTGAATTTTTCAGATTACTAAATACATTTAAATCTCCAAATCTATCTAAATAGTGAGGATAGAACTAATAGTGAAATTGACATGTTCTTTTTCCCAGAACACATGTAAGTAATCTGTTAAAATCTTTTTTTACAGTCAGGTGTGGTAGTATATGTCTTTCACTGAGGCTGAGGCAGGAGGATAATTGCAAGTTTGAGGCCAACCTGGACAACTTAGTGAGCTCAAGGCCAGCCTGAACTACAAAGTGAGGTTCTGTATCGAAAAGCAAAACAAAACAAAACTTTTCTAAACTGTTGCTAAAGTAGTTATTTCTTAGATATTCTAAGGATAATTTTTAGTGCTAAAATCATGATTTTCACTTTCTTTTTGATCGTGAATCTCCTCCATTTAACCAAAATTGTACCTCTGTCTTGCCATATTTTTTTTTGCACCATACAAGTAAAAAGAGCTTTGGGAAAGTGTAACAGAAGCCCTTTATCCACTGCCCTCTTTAGAAAAATGGTATTTATTGGTTTTATGTTTAAAGATACTTGAATTGAGCTGTACATTTAGTTTGAAGTAAGAAACAAGAAACATTTTCTTTGAATCTCTGCAATGCTTACCATCATATAGGATATTTGAATTTTATTTGGAAAAATAAATTCAGGAAATGGCAACCTTTAGCAGCGTGATTATACTGTGCCTAAAATCTCATGGCTGAAAATACCAATAATCAAGTCCAGTCATTAAATCATGCATATTATTTAAATAAGATACTCATTATCAGTGATACCTCATTCTTTTGCATTAGTTACCTTGGCGATTTTCTCAACAATAGTAATGCCCTGTGATACAATAAGAGAATCATGTTTCATGTAGTTTTTTTTCTGTATGTTATTTTCTTCTAATTTAATGATTTTCAATTTCTAGTGCATAAGACAATCACCTGGAGACTTGTTAAAACACAGATTGCTACAGTCCTACTCCAGAGTTTCTGTTTGTGTGAGGCTAAGATGAGGATCAAGAATTTGTACATGTAACAAGTTCCCAGGAGGCACTGATATTGCTGGTCCAGAAGCTATAGTTTAAGAACTTTTGCTCTTAATTATATATGCAATTCTCTCTTCTTGAAATCTCAGGATCACATCCAAAGACCTTCACAAAGATCTACCTGCACCTGCCTGATATACTGACATCACTTAGCACTCATCAGGTTACCCTATGGGAACTAGAATGTTAGGAACCTCTTACAATGACACTCTGCTCCTGTTATGACTGGGAGTAACGCTATCCTTTCTCTCTAACCCAAGGGTCTCATATCTTCTACCAAGTATCAATACCACTGTGACTCTGCAAGTAAGGCCAAATCCCTGGTAAATCCTAATTTGTGACAGTAGTCGTTAAAACATGAAGTCAGTTTGGTGAGTTGACTTCTTTACAGTATGGTAGGCTCACAATTTTCTGACATGTAACACTGACATAGAAAAAATTCTATAGCGTTTAATTGGAAACTCTGAACAGTTTTTTCTTTTCAGAACTTTTCAGATTTCACTTTCAGTGGCATTTTTAGAGATAATAATTCCTACCAAAAATGAAAAAAGCAAGAAATGTGTGAGTTGCATCCCATTGGAGCCAGAAGAACCACGCTATGTGTGACTATTTTGAGACTAGACATTTATTCATTTTAGGACATATTTTGTAAAAAAACAACAGTAAAACAGGTCAAAATAGCTTAAGTAATCTCACCAAACATCATGACTTAGCCAGTACAGTTAACGGCTGGTCCTTGTGATAAACTCAGCACACCAGATGGGGATTATTACCTATCAAGTATTAAAGTACTGGTGTTATTTCTTTCTGAAGTAAACAAACCATGTGATGTAAAAGGATGATCAGTGTTATTTCTCCTCTATTTCTAAATTCCTGTAATACAGTCTCATGAAAAATGAGACAAACATCTTACAAGTTTTCTTGCAGTTCAATCTTCATTTTCTTCTCATTAGCCATTCATAACAGCCAGCTTGATCAGCAGGAAACATTGTAGCTGACAAATAAAAAAATGGCTAAGCATATTTTCTTCATTATTCCTGCCCATACCCCACCCCCTTCCTTTTTCTTCATGACCAGTGAGCAACAGAGAAGCAAGTTGTAAATGCGTGCTTAGGATTCTTTCTTGTGATGTTGCTGTTATTAAGAAAATTTGACTTTCCTGATGTTTCACAATAACTTGTGTCCTTTATCTAAAAGTATAAATTGTTTATTCTTGAAATTTTGACACATCACTCATAAAACAATGCATGACAATTTTAGTGATTTGAATTTATATTTATTTTCAGTCTAAATGAATTTTTCAGAAGAAAATGTATTTATTCACTAACAGCTGTTGATACTCTCACTGGCAGCAGAAAATAAAAACATAGAATATATTATGCATTTTAAAATAAGTTTCTGTGCTAGCCTAATCTAGTCTTAAAGTCCTGTTCTCCTTCCCATTTGACCTAACAGTTTACTAATATATATACATATATTTAATTAAAATTTAACTCATTTTTACAGCTCAGTGTTCTCTCTAGATAGTTAAAAATTCAAGGTAAATCTATGTCTTTTCATCTTTGAAAATACAGTTTTTGTTTAAACCATAATTAAATTAATGGTGCATTTGAAGGTACAAAAAATTGACAGACAACCCCTTTTGGTTTGGTGAGTGTTAAGAAGAAAGATGAAACTATTCTTGGCCCATATTTCTATTTTCAGGGATAGTACTTGACTAGACCATGGGACCAAAGTTTTAATCCATATTTTGCCTTAATACCATCTAGTTTACCTTGCAACACCATTTTATCCCTTAAATTCTACCTACTTCACATTTTCTTAGCACATTATGTCTGAGATTCCTTTTCTAGGATTTTAATTACTTTAATTGTACTTATCTAGGCTCCTATCTTAAAACCTTTTCTTGAAAGATTTTTTTTTTTCTGTATTTCAAATGAAGAGAACAAAGAAAAGTGACTGGCAAGTGAACTTCCATCTATAAAGAGTGGGGTTGGAGAAAAATCCTAGACTTTATTTTATTTTATTTTTTTGCCTAGACTTTATTTATTGCTATTAATGGTATCATAGAGTGTCACAAAATGACTATAAATAAAGTCATGTAAATTCACACCCTTAGTGATTCTGTGCTACAGGTTGATGAATATTTTGCAATAAAGTGTGTTTGCTTTATAAAAAAAAACATTATTAGAAAAAGAGCCTCTAAGCATTAATTACTTCATAGTAAGGGTCATCTACATCTCAAATTGCTTTGAATTGGGTCTCTAAATTGTCTGTAGAGAAAATGGTATTCCTCGCCAAAGACAAGAGAGGAAAATCCTATTTATCGAAGTACAGCATGACATGTATTTGAAGTATCTATAATTTAGTCATATTTTTAAAACATAAAATCAGGGGAAACTAAACCAGACTTGATATAAAAATGAAATAAAATTTATGAATCTGGATTGCACTAAAAAATGAAAGTGCTATTATACCATAAGTAATATTACTGTCTGAAGATTTTCTAGAATGAAGTAGCCTCATTCAAAAATGAATAAAGGTAACCAGATGTGAAGGTACATGCCTGCAAACCCAGCACTCAGAAGGGGAAGGCAGAAAGATCACCATGAGCAAGACCCTGTCTCAAAATACAAACACATTCACAAACAGTCTTAAGATCTTAACTCAATATTTTTGCTTACCTTGTGCCATCTACTCAATTGTATGTATTAAGTTAGATATTATGTTTTCAAAAATCAATTATTTCTTTATTTTGGTAAAAGAGACAAAATATAAAATTTATCTCTTAACTATTTTTAGGTGTACAGTTCAGTGGTACTAAATGCATTCCTCATGCTGTGCAACTGTCGCTGCCCTCAATCTCCACATTTCTTCCTTACAGCTGAAAATCTTTACACATTAAACAATAGCGTCCCATTTCCCTATCCTTAACAACCACTGTTCTACTTTCAGGTGCTTTGATTTTGTCTTTTCTTAAGTACCTCATAAAATTGGACTCATGTGGTATTTTTCTTTTTACGCTTGGTCTATTTCTTTTTTCTTTTCTTTTCTTTCTTTTTTTTTTTTTTTTTTTTTTTTTTTTTTTTTTTTTTTTTTTTTTTTTTTTTTTTTTTTTTTTTTTTTTTTTTTTTTTTTTTTTTTTTTTTTTCGTCACCGGGGATCGAGCTCACAACCTCGCGCCTGTCAGACAGGCGCTTAAACTCTTGGTCTATTTCATTTAGCATAAGCTCTTGAATTTCATCTGCTACAGCCTATGCCATAATTTTTTCCTAGTTAAGACTGAAAAATATTGCACTGTGTCCATGTGCATATACACCACATCCTGGTTAGTGATTCATCTGCCCGCAGACACATCGGCTGCTTCTATGCATAGCCATTGTGAGAAAGTCTGCTATGAATTTAGACGTACACATTTCTTACTGAGACCCTGTGTTTAGTTCCGTTAGGTACATACCCAGGAATGAAATTATGTTACAATACTGCAATTCTATTTTAATTTTTTGTGGCAATGAAACACTGTGTTCCATGACAACTGTATTCTTTTACCCTTCCACAGAGCACAAAGATTTTAAATTCTCCTCACTCTCACCGACATGTTTTTGCCCTTACCTTCCTTTTCCTTCCCCTCTTCCTCCCCTTCCCTTCACTTCCCTTCTGTTCCCCTCCCCTCTCTCCCCTTTCTCCTCTTTTCTCTTAGCCTCTCTGCCAATAGCTAGCCTTTGATACTTCATTTGTCTTCATTTCAAATGTATGATATTGAATTGATCTTATTTTATAGATGAGATAATTTAGATTCCACAAAATAAGGAAATTTATCAAAATTCACAGTAAGTGAGTACCCTAGAAGACAAGGTCTTTTATTTATTTATTTTTTCTGACCATGAAGTCTCTTTTCTTAATGACTGGGCTATTTACCTGTCCCCAAGTAAATATGGGATAGACTTAACTATGTAGGTATTATAAATTTTATGCCTATTCTAATATGTGATCTTCCAAGAAATAAACATAACAAGTTTTGCTGCCCTGTTTGCTTTCTTCAAGGAGATGTAGCTGTCACTGAATCACAGTACGTGTGCCCCTAGAGTTCTAACATGCCAGTGCATTTGCAGAAGGTACCAGAAAGACAGAACTGGTCAAGTCATCATAAAGATGGCAACCTCTTAAGTAGAGTAACTCTGCCATTTTTCCACCTCACATCATGGTGTCTTGTTTCCTTCTGTTTTTTGTTTTGTGTCTTGATTTTAGTTTTCAAGATAGGGTCTTGCTTATCTGAGCAGGCTGCACTTGAACATGTGATTTTCCTGCCTCAGCCTCCCAAGAAGCTGGGATTACAGGAATGCACCACTGTGCTTGTTTCATTTTCTACATAGGTCTTATCATTGTGTGAAATTATTGTATGCCTTGATTATATTTTAGTCTCTGTCTCCCCGCTGGCATGGAGGCATCGAGTGAGTTAGGTCCTTGTCAGTATTATTCAGTGTGCTGTCTTCCGCATTTGGAACAGTGATGGAAACAATAGCCACATAACAACTCCACAAATGTTTGTGGAGTAAGTAATTTAGGGAAACAATAAATGAAGGTAAGAAATAGTTCCTAAAGGCTCTATAAAGAACTGTATGTATGGAAGTGCAGAACGTAAAGAATTGTTTTCAGAATCCTTGGCCCTATGTTAACATTATTTACTAAGAAACCCTCCACTGTTATAAATGGAATTGAGAATATTCCTTGAAGAAAACTATTCAAGAAATGCTGTCAAATAAATACTAGGGTCAGTTATGGATGGGGAAATAATTGAAAAAATAAGTCATTGAGGAAAAAAAAAGCTGCCCAATAAGTGGAAGAAAAACTAATAATGTCAAAATATTTGCAAAGCAAAAGAATTTGCCAGTGAGTTTTCTCTAACCGCTGAAACTCAAATAGAACATGAAGAGATTTCTATCAAAATTAAGTATAGGTTTTCTGAAAACATAGTATCATTTTCACATAAAAATAAAAATTTGGAAATTTTGCCAGATTTGGAGAACACTTAACCATAGGAAGTGATGAAAATTGGTGATTTCTCTTCAAGAAGTAAAACTCTTATGGTTAATCACTCAAGAGCTTCCTTTTTACAAAGCATTACTAAATATGAGACACATTGTCTCCAGGATAGGGAACAAAAAACTCATTAACCTTTTACCCAGTTGGGTTTAAACACATGAGACTCTTACTGGAGCTTGAAAAACCTATAGTCTGTCACCCTCAGTTCTCAAATATTACGGAGAATCTAAAGGGCATGGAATCCAGGTGGTGTTTTCATATTTTCCCCCATTTAAAGGTCATACCTTTGGAAAAGAGAAGAAGATATGAGAAAAGAACAGATGGTTGTTCAAATGGCATCAAAGAACAGGGTTTGCTTTTTTTGGACCGTTATGCTAGTAAGATCACTAATGCCTGCAGAGAAAAGGTACATATATCTCATGGGACTACAGAGAACTTATTTTTCAAAATATTTGAAAAGATTCTTAAATCTCAAAAAAAAACCTGGGTGCCATAAGGAAAGAACAATAATGAATAATATACTGAATATCAAATAAGAAATAGAGGAAGAAAAACTAGTGGTGTAGATAACTACTGTTTCTAAAGAATTTTAAAGCTGAGATTAAAGATACTAAGATTAACTTGAAATTTTAACATCAAGGAGGAAAACTATAAAATGGAGTCATTAATCTAAAGTGTCATAATGAAAGTTATAATGATACCATACTTTGGAGTAGATGTCTATGGAAAGAATAGTAAAATTTTGTATAAAGATTTATATATAATTATTTATAAATTCAATTACAGTTATAAGCAATTGGGTATGGTAAAAAGATGCCAAACTTATTTTATTTTGAAAATATACTGAGTCTGATCTACCATTTCCAATTTCCAATAAAGAGTATAAAATTAGGCAGAGTGGCAGGGTGTTTCAGTAGTATAATTTATCATGGAATTCCACTGTAAAGTGAGCCTAATACATGATAAAATCTTCAAGTACGTTGTGTTGATAATAACATCTTTTTCACAAAATTTCCCTAAGTCTTTTGCATGTCTAAATGTCACTAAATGGCATTAGCACTACAGATAAGGATTTAAAGAAATAGAAACCACCTTCAGCAAAGTTGTAGAAAATATGATTTTGTGATCTAAATCTCTATAGATGGTTTACATCTGTAGATGGTTTTGCCCTCCAAGGAACATTTGTAAATGCTTGAATAAATTTTTATTTCTCATAACTTCAGAATGTTACTGGCATCTAGCAGATATAAGTCAGGGATGTTGCTAAACATCTTTAAATGTGCAGGATTTGTCCCACAACAAACAGTTATCTGTCACAAAACATCAATTAAATCAAGTTGAGAAACCCTGCTGGAGTTAATAGGAGAGCTCTGTGATTATGTGGCATTATAATATATAAACAAACTGCAAATTATTATAATGAGAATAAAAGATAAACATCATAAAACACTATCATAGTTACATACAAAGTGCCCTGTTGAATCTCCAAAGCAATGTTCATAGTTTAAAAGGATATAGACTTAGATTCAACCAGCCTGGAATTCTGTGCTGTCTCAATTACTTACTTTTGTAGCATTGAAGAGAAAGTCATTCCAGGACTTATGAGCAGGACTCACAGACTATTAGAGTAGGACTTGAATCCCAGATCCGACAACTGCTCATTGATGACCTGTGCAAGTCCTTTTCAGGAAACTCATTTTGTATCTTTTTATCTGTAAAATGGGGATGAAAATAGAATATACCTCATATATTATGTGAATATTAGGTGCAATAATACAATTAATACACTAAATAAAATTCTTAGTGTGGAGCAAAGAGGAGCTTTTATTCACCACTATTCATTCATGTACCTATTTTTGCTTGTAAATTAATAATATTTAATAGGGTAATCTCCACAATAAGAATAAAGTACTAAAACTGTATTTCTTAAATCCTATGAAATACTACCAAGCAAAATTGACAAGCAAAGAAAAAGAAATTCAAAAATAAGATATTATGAACATCATTTTAAAAAATAGCTACAAAAGCACGTAGTACTGTATACTAAATTCTAAAATGTTGAGAACAATACCAGCAAATATTTTGTATAATTTACTCAGTCCAAAAATCCAAAAACACTGGCTATGAATGCAGGAAAACAAAAACTTACAATTTTGAAAATGAAAGAGAAGGAAGTAGAATCAATCAATTTTATTTGTGATTTAATTTTCTTTAAAAAAATCAGCATGATTAAGAATTTCATAGAATTGGAATAAAGCAAAATTAACATTTGGGTTTTTTTTAGCTGAAAACCAAGCACAATGAAAATGAAGATAAAAGACAAAGGTTAAGCAAGAACCAGGATCCATTTTTCCCATCCTAAATGAAGAATTATTTTCAAGTTCACTACTTAGTACTTCACAAATATTAACAGAACAATTTTAAGAAAACCTAAAAGAAAAGAGCTGAAAACCATCATTCTGATATGTCTAGAAAAGGAAGTAATAGTCAGATTCTAGCGAGTCTTAATATTTCTAAGTATTTCTTTTAAGAATATTATTTTGATTACTTCTATGTATGGAAGCCAAGTACAACTTACTACTAATGAAAATATTATGATGAGCATTATGAATATGAAATTATGTTTTAAAATCTATCTGGACATTCCTGCCTAAAAAATAATTCTGAGCCTGAGAACATCTTTTAAATTTTTAAAGACATGTTGGTAATTGTTACTAAAAAGTATGAAATAAATACTAATATCCAAATGAAATCTTTCCTGATCAAATATAATTTTCTAATTGAAAGTGGAATAATTCAGTATCATTTATTACTTAATTAGCAATCCTTTAAATTATCATAACATACATTAAATAATTAGAAGGTCAACTCAATTCAACTTGAACCAGCAGGGGTATTATGCCTTGTTTTGGACAAATGTGCCATAGAAATCACAAGAATTGCCTGGGAATATTTTAAAATCTACAGATGTTCAAGTCCTTCTAACAGATTTTGATTCAGTTAACAGATTGGAGGCCTGAGCATTATTATATTTTAAAATCAGCCAGGCAATTCTAAGGTACAGGCAAGATTAAGAACTCTGCTACAGAACAGCAGAAGTCATAAGGAAGATTATTGTAACAAATTATTTTAGGGAATTTATAAAATAAATTATTTAATGCTAAAATCCATACAATTTCATTTTATTTCCCTATACAATTTGTAGACTACAATATTCACCCAAGCAAAATCATAGATATGCTGAATGCTGATTTCAGCAAGGCACTGAAAAAGTCTTGGCAGAATGATTGAAAAAATGATAGCCATTTGACATCAACTGTCATTTGATTTATATTAAGATAAACTAATTTCAAAAGAGTAAGTACCCAGAGGTTGTTGGTATGTCTGTGTGCATTTGGGAGAGTGTGTATGTGTATATACATGCACCTTCCAGAGAGAAAGAGAGACAGAGAGAGAAAGAGAGATCTTATATAGGGTCACTCCCTATTTTGACAGATGAAATCCTTTTTCTATGATGTAATTAGAAGGGTAACTTGTAAAAATTATTGTGGCATGACTTTAGAACAACAAACAATACATGATAGAACCAAAGTCTACTAGCACAATGACTTTATACTTAAAAGGTAACAATGATATTTAATAGGAGAAAAAATCTTGAAGTTTGTGTCTAAATTTGACTATACAAGCACATGAAAATAACTTTCTTGTTTAGCAATTTCTGTGTTAAAAGATATGGGAGTTCAACAATTTGCATGAAATATTGTAGCTATTCAAACAAAAAAAGCCTTTCTAATGTAACTTGAGATACTTTAAAATAATAGTAGTCACTATATCAGTACATATAATATTTTCACTATGCTGCATTCCTACTGTTCTAGTAATTCTGTGTTCTATACTGGATGCCAATTTTTTAAAGTCCTGTTAAATGAAAGTTTATCAAAAGAAGAATCAGTAAGATAAATAGTTTTGAAATGTGGTGATTTTAAAGAAATGGTTCAACACTCTGGAAACTATTAACTTGAAAAAAGTATGTGAAGATTCTGTAACAGTTGTCCATGATAGTAACCTTTAAACATTTGGAGGATTTTTGTTCAAAAGAGAATTTTTGATAGATTTTTGTATGAGTATGATGAATTAGACTATAAAAAAATATTATTGGGTGTTTTGGTTACTTTCTCTCATTGCTGAAACACAATAACTGATGCCCAAAATTAGGGAAGGGAAGGTTTATTTAGCTTACAGTTTTTGGAGGTTTCAGTCCATACTTAGCTAGCTCTAAGGCAGGCTGGCACGGGTAAGCGGCAGCTGTTCATGTTGGCTGCAAACAGCAAGAGCAAAAAGGGTGAAAGAGAAAAAGCACACCTTCTTCCCATCCTTACATTGTATGCCGGCTCTGCCCCTGGGCAGGTGCGACACTCACACCACCAATCCCAGCACTAGACAATGAACAAATCGCAAATGCTAGATTCAGCTGCCTCCGTGATTGTATGAGGCTTGGAGGGGTCATCCAACCACAAACCATAACATTCGGTAAACATCTAATCCCAAGTAAGTCTCAAGTGGTTCACATGGCATGTTGAGTCCTCAAGCCTCACTTAAAAATGGAAGGTTTCAACCACTGGAAGAATGACTTCTTATGAGAAGAGTGTAGGCTGAGTGTTCGCATTTTGTGTCCTTTGCACAAGTCTCCTACTAGCTTCCTTACAACATTTTTTAATGAAAAGTTCACCAGGGGAAACAACTTATTTAAGATTATGAACTGCTAAATATCAGTAATGAGACTGCAGAAAAGTATTTCCAATCTTCCAACATGGGCAATTAATTTTCTTTCTCTTTTTTTTTTTTTGAATAGTTATCCATACCAACTTACACACTTATCAACAGTCTCCTATATTCTATTTTGAAGAGCTACAGGGATTATGAAGAAATTTGAACTGTATTTTCTGGCTTATAAAATTTTAATATATAGCATCAATTTTCAGATCACAAATGAATCAATTTTTACGAACTTCAATTAGGTTTCATATACATACCATAGAAAAGGTAAAAAGTACATTTTATATCAGTCTGTATTTGATAGCTGTGAAAACATTTTAAGTTATTAGGCTGTATTAGTCTGTCAAAAAACTAACTTTAGAAATTATAGCCTTAGGCAAGTTCTTCCTTCTTTGGATGAATGAAATATAAGATTGTTGAAAATAACTTCTTAATAGCTTCCATTTATTTTTGAAGTCTGTGGACATGCTGTGACAGAGAAATAACCTTTGGCGTTTCTCTTCAAAGATTCTTCAAATTACAGATAAATATGAATAAATATTGCCCTAGTAAACCAAGCAGGAAATAAATGTTCCTTCCATGGTTCAGGACTTTCTGACCATATTCAAAGTGAATGAGGGAAAGATCTATATCCCACATCAGATTTTAAGTCACCTAGCTCTCATAAAATGCCTGAGAAGTGATTATAAAATGAATTAACCATAATCTTTACTGAGGTGTCAGTTGCACATATTTAATTTTGCATGTTTGTAAAGGCTAATAAATCAGGGGAACCAAAATACATGCCAAAAGCTGTAACAATTTTTATACTCAGATGAGGAATGTTTTCTACTACTTCAATAATCAAAGGTTCTGTCAGTGAAGTACTGTGATTCTGCCAGCACTCAAAACAAAGCAGTAAGATTTAAGTACTTAAAACTTTTGTACCTGTAAGTATATGTTCAATATATAAATATATATATATATATGTGTGTGTGTGTGTGTGTGCAGTATAAATAAATGGATGATAAAACATAAGAACTGAAATAAAATATATATTTACAAAAATGAAGCCCTTCTGTAGATTTGTTTCTTTAGCTGTGTAATTGAGCATTCTACTTTTTTGTTCATATTTTGTTTACTATAAAATTAGAATACTAGTAATAATGCAACTGCCTTGGATGACTGTAATAATTAAATAAACTAACAAATGAACAGAGCTTAAAAAAACCACATAGGAAATACTACATAAACCATAGGTAGTGCTGTTCTTGCTAGTGTGGTTGTCATTAATTCTATTCAACCTTTGGTGTCTCTATTTAAAACACATGGAAGATACATATTTGATAAAAGGGCCTATAAAATGGAATCTTTCTTTACTTTTTGTATTTTAAACATTTTAAAATATTTTTAATTTAGAATACTTCACTCTCCTTCACACTTACATAAGCACATAGTTATTCACGAAACAAGTATCCAGTACACTTAACACATGTAGATGAAACCTTTTATAAAAACACTGTAAATTCATTGGAGGGTTTTGCCCTGCTAACAATCAATCAAGCTGTGCTCCTAAGGCAAATCTTCCCACAGGCAACATCTTTACACACTATTTGTCACATGAATATTATGAAAGCACAAACAAGTCCCAGCAAGGTTACAATGTCAAATAAATTTAGAAAACAGTCCATATTAAAATATTCCTGAGAATTTTGTATTGCAGTAAGTTTGTTAGAGTTAAAACTATTCAGAATTCCCTCTTTAGAAAGCAGCAGCTTAATTTCTTTGTCGTGGTCATTTCTCCTCTCTTCTTTCTAGACCAGATGGAACTATTAAAAAGGAAAGGAGGCCTTAACATATAAAAGGGATGAATAACCAGTCAATATTTATCTCCTAAAGATTTGATTATAATTTAATGACTCAAGAAATGAAAGAATTAATCAGCAGATAATTGGATCTTTTACATTTCATTGTGGTTTCCTGACAGGATTTGTATACATTCTTACTAGCCAGACACTCTCTTCTTATTTTCCAAGCTTACTTGCCATCTTTCTTATGAGCTTCTAGATATATTCCTCCTCTGTTTAACTGTAGTATCTTTCTTTTGCTCACATTTGTGCAGTAGACAAAAACAAACCTACAAAATAACACAAATATACATACGTATAGTCTGCCAATCAGAAAAGATGGATATCCATACCTACAAATTTTATGTTGCTATTTGTCTATTTTATATCTCTATTAAATTTCAGTTTATAAACTGTTTTCTCATTCTGATATGATAAAAAAACTTGTTTGTCCAATATTTCTCACTCTGATTTGATTTAAAAAAAAAACACTTCCCCCTTTGTCTTTTCCTTTTCTCTCTAAACATCTGTAATCCCCAGTTAGTATGTTTTGAGTAGCTTGTTATAATGCCCTAGTTGCAACCATAATACATGTGTTACAACTGCAGAATTTAATGTGGTGTTGTAGAGTCCATTACTGCTTCCATTACATTTATTTCCTCCACTTGTGTGTATCACAAGTCCAGCATTTAAGTGATTACATCACTTTTCTCAAGTATTGAAAAATCCACACTTACACAAGAGTACTGGTTTCAAATTGCATCGCTGACACTTTTGCAAAGAAAAAGGCTACAAAAATGTGACTTTCATGAGGCTACAAAAAAGATAGGCACATACCTGGGTTACTGAGTTTTTCTTCATGCTTTGATCTGTATTGACTGGTGGCAATTAATCAATAAACAAGAACAAGGGGTGAAAACATACCATCTTTGATATTTAATAAATGAATTAGTGGAGACTTTCACTTACACATATAAATTAATAAGCATTAGATCCTTAACTTAACGAGGAATTTTCCTTTCAAAAACCTCAATGAATTATCGAAAAGACCATGGCATAAATTCAAAGACATTTTCTGACCTTCTTGTATTCTGGCCAGCATGAATTTTTAACAAGATGCTGTATATCTGGGAAGTCTATTAAAAAATTGTGCATATGAAAACTTTACCTTAAAGCCAAAACTAGTAAAGCAAAGAAAGTACCTGAGATAGCTAGAGAATATTATCTTCTAGGAGATTAAAATTTTGAAGAAAGTGTTTATGATCTCACATTTTACTCTAAAATATTAATAAGGCGAGGCTGAGGATTTAGCTCAGTGGCACAGTGCCTGCCTGGCAAGCATGAGATCCTGAGTTCTATTCCCGCTACAAAAAAATAAAAAGTAAAACCTAAAATATTAATAAAGAATGACAAAGACCTATATGTATTTTATTCACAATTTTATCTTATAGTCTGTTCTTAAATGCTTAGTAGGAAACAGTGGAAATGTAACTATTAGAATTATCTGTTAGGGTAAAAATCATAACAAAGAACAGCTTATATTTAGCAAAGTTATTGTTAGCCTCTTATTAACCTTGAGACAAAAGTGGTCAACTGACAGCCAACATTCCTGTACATTCTGGGAACTTTGACTAAGAAGCCATCTTGAAATCTGTAAAACAACTATATATAATTTAGTCTTTTAGTAGAAGCGTATATAAATTTTCACAGGTCTTCTGCAAAAGACAAAAGTAACAATAATGCAGTAAACTGTTCATCAAGTTACACTGACAAATATATTGTCTTTATTTTCTGATATCTTTCTTACCGTTTTTTGGATTAACAAACAACGATAGGTAATGGTACTTCCCTGGGTCCTTAGTTGGCATGTGTAAAAGTTGACACCTGTAATATTTTTAAAGCTAATGTGAAATCCAGAAAATTCAAATCTGTGTTGTGGGGGTATTGGCCAAAGTTATTTATGTGACAGATATGCAGAGCTAAGAGGCTTTTGGAGCCACATCTCCCTAACCTCTGAAAAGACATGGGCAAAGATTAAAAGACAACCTACAGGACCACATGTCTACAACGGATGGTCCAGAGCAGGCCTGGTGGTGTACATTTGTGATCCCAGCCCTTGATGGGGCAGGTGGATCACCAGGAGTCAGAGGTCAGCCTGGGCTGCATAATGAGTTCAAGACCAACCTGAACTACAGAGGGAGACCCTGTACTATAGGATGTGGAGACTATATTATTTTAGAAATTTAATTAAAGTTTAAATGAATACAGGTAATTTTTAAATAAGATAAAATATAAATATTTAAAAATAAATATTTCACTCTACACAGAAATGGACTTTAATGATTTTATTCATATGAAAGATCTCTGACAAATCAAATTCAAATTCCTATTTACTGAGTTTCTACAAAAAGGCATCTCATTTCTTACTTCTTGATCCTTACTTCATTTCTGCAACAACTTTCTTATTTTTTCTTCTTGATAATGAAAAATATAAAAGGCATTCTTTAAAATCCTACATTAACAATATGCTATACTTATTGTATAAAATTAAGTCATTAAAAAGAAACATATTATTGAGTGGAAATGTTTTAGGAACACCTTTCAGGCTTTGAAGAAGCACTTAGGGTCATCCCACTGGTTGACAGATATTTTTTGCAGAATTCTGTTTGAATCTCCAGTGCACTACTGGGAATGAAAAATCAAGAACAAGTAGAAGAAGATGACTGATGTTTGCACAGATGCAAAGAGGTTAAAGGACCATCTATACAATTCTTCTTAAACTTAGGAATAAATGCAAATCCATTTGGAAAGTTCTTAGGGATGTTGACACTTAACTTAAACCATTTTATACTAACTTTATTTGAATGTGCCTAAACCTCACACTAATAACACGGTCATACTTGCAGGTTTAAATAATTATAATCAGAAAATAAAATTGCAAGATAAATGTAAAATATCTAAAACTCAAATTTTAGTTACAGTTGATAATACTAATCCACTGTGATAAATACTGTTCCTGTTCAAACAAAATATCTTATTACAGTGCAAATGTTAGAGCAAATGCCATGCTATAGGTTCTTTTTAAATGGCTGAGACAGAAGGATCACAAATATGAGGCCAACTTGGGATACCCCTTTGGGGTATTTGGGGTAGAATATATGAGCTTTCCACTGAGCTACTCTCCAGAACTTTTTTAATTTTTATTTTGAGACAGATTTTCAAAGTCATTAAATTGCCTAGGCTGGGCTCAGATTCATGATCCTTCCTCACACCCACCCAGAGCTTTGGGATTATAGGCATGCACCAGCACACCAAATCTACGATTCTGTTTTCTATTCGATGTCATTTTTTTGTTGCTGTGTCTCTTTCTCTGTTGAAACTTCCTGTTTCCCTTTTAAGAGTATTTACTTTACCTCATGGAATATATCTTTAATAATTGTTTTAAAATTTTTGTCTGATAATTCCAATATCTGGGACATTATCAAGATTAACATCAGTTATTAATATTGGGGAAGGATCTGTAACAAAGTATTACAGACGGGGTGACTGAAGGCATATTATTTATTTTTTCCATTTCAAAAGCCTGGGCAAAGAAGATTATGATGTCACTAGGATCGGTTTCTGATGAGGGCTTCTTTTCCAGAGTGTTCAAGGCTGCATTCCCACTGTTGCCTCACCTGGCCTTTCTCTGTGCATGTAGAGAAAGAAATACTGGACATTTCTTCCCCTTATAATAAAGCCAGCCCTAACACTTAGGGGCTCACCCCTCTGACCTCAATTGATCCTAATTACCTCCTCAAATTCCTTGTCTTCAAAAATTGTTGCATGGAGGTTGGGATTTAAAATGAATTCCAGAGGGATGCAATTCAGTGTGTAACAAACCGCCTCTCTTCAGGATTAAGAGTCTCTCTCCAGTTTGTTTGTGTGTTTGTTTGTTTTTGCCAGAAATAGGGATTTTTTTCTCTTTTCTTTTTTAATTCACTTGTTCCCTGTATGTTTCTACAATGGAGTCATGCTAAGATTAAACCAAAAATACAAAAGTAGAAAACCACTGGGATACTAACTCCTGTGTGGGTTGTTATTTTTATTTTATTTTATTTTATTTTATTTTATTTTATTTTATTGTACTTCATTTGAACCAAGGGCCTTCACACTGAGTTATACCCTATCCCTTTTATTTACCTTTCTTTTAATTTTTTTTTCTTTTGAGAAAGGGTTTTGTTAAGTAGCTAAGCTGCCCAGGGTGTGCTCGAACTTGTGATCCTTGTGCCTTAACCTTCCAGAGTGCTGGGATCACTGGCATGCACTACTACCACACTCAGCTGGACTTGTCATTTAAAACATTTTTATTATTATTTTATTAACTATACATATTAGTGGGTTTCATTTTGGCAGGTATGCACATGCATGTAACATTCAATGATTATTTCAACTCCTACCTCCCTTGCCCTTCCCTCCTTGCCAGTTTCACATTTTTGGAGAAGTTCCAATGTGTACAATGTGTACAATACATTTTTCTTATATCTTTCGCCCCATTGCCTGCCTCATGCCTCCTCATCATCTTCCTCATTCCCTTTCTCTTGTCTAATAACAGTCACCCTTCTGATTTCCCTTTTAGATTCTATATATCAGACTCTAAAAGGGGACATGCTATATTTATTTTTCTGAGTCTGACTTTTTTCACTCAACACGAAAGTCTCCAGATCCATCCATCTTCCTGAAAAATGACTTATCTTTATCACTATAAAATATCACATCTAAAAATTATAGGCTGCTAGTTCATCAGAAAGAATAGTTTGTGTTGTCATTATTTGATTGATTGTTTTTTATGTCTAGATTTTGTAACTTGAACAACTACTTCTAAGATAGCAATATGTAATATATTGGTTAGTATTGATTTCTTACAGTTTTTTTAATTCTGTATTATTTCTACCTTTTTTTCTGTGTCGTTTAAAAAAAAGTACAAAAAATACAGGTTGCTTCTCTAAAATAACTCTCATTATAAGTTTGGTTTCAGTATTTTGTTTTAGTTTTGTCCACATCTGTTTTGTATTTTTACTTCATGTTTGATTTTAAGTATGTCTTTTTTGAGTTTCTAACACATGAATTCTTGGGAGATTTATTCAAACCATAGTGACATTATACCAGTTTTGTTATCTATTTTGTTTTCTTTTTGTACTTTCCCATTTTATATTGTTAGTATCCTTTTTGTTTTCTTGGATTGAATCAACTTGAAAAAAATTTTTGTGTTATATATTTTGAAAGTTATCATCAAATTTCTGTACCATTATATGGAACAGGACCATTATTTAGCAAATATCTTTATAGATTTCAGGTGACAACAATAATTTCTCAACGTTTGCAAGGATTTTTTCCTGGGTAACAACTTAGAATCTTATCACATAATAAGTCACAACATCCTGTGTCAATTATTAGAAAATCATCCGTACCTCAGTTTGATTTTTTGGGAGGGGTTATACTAACTCTCCTAACAGCACTTATGCAACTTGAAAGATGGTTGTACAAAATACACATTTCAACAATTTGTTTAAACATTTTTGCTGTTTCTCCAATTGATATTTTTCTTTTAGCTATAGTTGTATTAAATTTGAGAACATTTTTCGATACGTCCACCAAAGAAAATCGAAGAATAATGAACATTTTAAGAAACTTCATATTGGAAGAAAATGCAGATTGATTTTAAAAATTTTTAGGTAGGCTTATTAAAGTATAATTTAAATACAATATGGTCTTGAAAAATTCACTTTATTTTCCTTAATTTACTTTTTTTTACCAGTTTATGTTTGCAGTACGTAATATCTGCATACTTTTTGGGGAGTTGGTACATGTAAATATCATATCTTGATCATTTTTGACCAACTCTGTCCCCTTTTCTTCCCTCCCCATCTCCAGACAGTCTGCCTCCCTGTTCCCTACCATCTCTTCTCTATTTTACTCTCTAATTTATTTATATTTTGGGTTTCTCATGTAAGAGAAACAATGCAATATTTAATTTTCTGTATCTGTCTTAGAGTCTCAGCATCTACTCCTTTTCTTTCTAATGACATGATTTCATCCTTCTTTATGGCAGAATAATATTGCATTGTTTACACATATCATATTTTCCTTAGCCATTTGTTTACTGATGAACATCTACACTGTTTCCATAGCTTGATGCTGCCATAAACATGGGTTTGTATGTATTACTATAGTACAATGATTTTAATCCTTTCTAGATGTATCCAGTCACATTTATTTTAAAATGCAATTGACATAGAATTTTTAAGGATTTTGTGTTTCAGACTCAATAGCTATGATTCCTTGATGATATATGGCATGGTCCAAACAGGAGTGAGAAGTCTCAAGTTACTAGAGTACAACTTTTATGAGCATTATAATTTTGATGCAAGCTATTCACAGACAAAATAACTTTTTTCTTTTCCTTTCCTTCTATTTCTTTTTTACTTTCTTTTAAAGATGAAAATCAGTGTTTCTTCTCCTTATTATTTAATGTTTCATTCACACAGTAGAATATTTTCTGATTAAGAAAATAATATTTGTGTTATGCTATGTCTTTGAAGAATTTAAGGACTGTATTATGCTCATCCAAAGAATAAAGGATAATCTCCAATACTGATAAGGTTAGCTTATTAGAAACCTTCATTCCAATAAAGTAACCATATTGTATTGAATAAAAGTTCATATTTTTCTGTATTTTTTCTTCTAGAATTACAAAATAGAAGTTAAGCTTTTTCACAATTTCTGTGACTTAACTCTCTACTTTTTTCTGAACTACTTTTCCAAGAAAACAGTTTGTAATTTATCAAAGATATAATCAGTTTTATTTTTTCTTTGGCTTTTTGAATAATTTTTTCAATTTTTAAAAAAAATTTGATGACATTTTGGTTGTTAGCTAACAGTTTATACCAAGTTATATTTCTTCCATTATTCATTTATTTATGAGGATCACATTATGTTGCCTAGATTAGTCTCATACTTGAAGACAAGTGATCCTTCCACCTCAGTCTCTGAAGTAGTTGGGACAAAGGTACTTGCCACCAGGCCTGATTTCCTTAATCATACTGTGTAGTCTGTTTCTAATCTTGCTATGGGTATCCACTTCCACTTCTATTAATATGCTAACATTTATGTTCTGCATCTGATAGCTTATATTTCAAGTTAAGTAAACAATGTACACAATTTTATGTACACAATTCATGTATGGAAAATATACAAATATGTAATTCAATAAGTATTCTGAGATCAAAGGACATAAAATGAACGATTTGGAAACAGAATGAAATTAGAGGGTAAAATTCGATTTAAAGAGGGTTGAGGGCAATCAAAACTAATGTTTCTTAAATGTATTTCAAGGAGTTTCTTGAAAGAAGGCTGGAAAAAGATGTAGATTTGATGTCTGCTTTTCTTCTCTTTGATATTCTGTTATTTCACCAGTTTATGAAATTTGGTAAGACAAAATAACAATGTATATGCACATATATAAATATTATATGATAACCATATGCATAAAATATAAATATATACATGCAAAGATAGAAGTTTATATTTGTCTTTAAATGTAGGAGCTAAAGCTTATCTGAAAAGTATAAGAAGCATAATAAATGCGAGAATAATGGAATACAATTAGGGAGAAATTTTTAAAATTATATGTTCTTTCATTTCTCTCATAAAAATTATAAATTTATACTATTCACATTTGGATAATACTTTATCCCATAATTTAGTGTAATATACAATTAAGTTAATACACCCTACAGAGTTTAAATTCTTCATTACAATTTCACTGCTTCTTAGTTCAAGTTCTCATAATCATATTCATATAGGGTAGTAACCCTTCAAAATAGCTTAGAATCTCCAACCTCATCTTTAGCCAGTTCTCAGTATAAAACACCAGGAATGCTGGTTTATTTTTTTTTAAATCTTGAATATCACTCTCAAATTCTTCTCTGTGTGCACATGCTGTTTCTTCTTGTCTACTTATTACTTTTTCCCTCAATAAATTGTTTTCATCCTGCTTTTGTCATCTTCAAAGTTACAGGCTTTAGAGAGCATTTTCTGATTCCCTAAGAATTATCCCATTCTTCTCTTTCTGTCTTTTCTCCTATCTTGAGTAATAATTACCATTTGTTGAGCTCTTATCATGTTCCAAGGTTTATAACAATTGCTTAACATTTTACTTCACAGAATATAAGACACAGTTTTATATTATATAGCTAATAAACCCAAATTGATCAGAAGGTATTACCAATTATACATAATATTCTGTTTTAAAGATGTAAAGTGTGTGAAAAAGAGGACTTCTTAAAAACTGTGAAATGTATAATTACATAAACTGTAATTTTCTCGGCAATTACATAAGGAAGATACTAATAAAACTATTTTATGATGGAAGAAAAACTTTCAGTGATTGACTTTTTCTACATAAACAGTTAAGTTATAATTTCATCATAGTTAAGTCTGCATTGAAAACAACTTTATTATCTTGTTAAATAGAGTATTGCAAATGAGCCAGTTCTGTCTCCTCCAATATTTAATCTCCGTTGCTCAGAAGAAAATATAACTCAATAAGTATTGGTCAATTAAATATTGAACACAGTATTTCATTAATTGTGGTAAAAATAAAGCCAGAGACTAACCTTCTCAATCAGAATGTAGTACCTTTGCAACTCCACTGTGATATTCAACGAAACCAATTTGAGTTATGCTAGACTGAGAACTAAGTTCTTATACTCATTTTATAAAATTCATAGTAGAATAGCATTAATATATGGCATAAGAATGACTGATAAAATGAAGAATAACTGATAAAATAAAATAACATCACTCACTATTAATCATTAAATTAAGTTGTATAATATGGGAAGTGAAGAATAGGGAAAGAGAATCTGAGAGAAACCAAGTAGGAAGCAGAATCTGAGAGTTAGGGATTTCATGGAAAGTATCTTCAGGTTTGGGTGAACTGACAGAGTAGGTGTCCCTATTCAGTATGTAGATAAGTACAATTATGTGGATGCTTGCTAACAGTGTTCAAAAAACTTTATTTTAAGCCTTATTTTATCACTTTGAAATCATGAAAATAACTTTCTCATACACAAATATGTTACTTTGTCTTGTTCATATGTGAAACTCACAGTAATACTATGATTTTAGTAGTATTTATTAAAATATATTTAATAGGTACAACTCATTCATCTGTTTTTATATTGTGCAGCCCAGTCAACAAACTATTGTATTTTAATAAATTGAGTGACAAAAAATACGTAAAACAGTCATTTAAAAACCTTGATTCTTTTAATTATGATTACTATTATCGGAGATAGAACCCAGGGCCTTGTGGATACTAGGAAAGCACTGCATCAGTAAATTTTCCCTAAAATTTTATTATTTTTAGTTACCTCTAGCTTTACTATGATAAAGATAGACAAATAAATATTGGATCTATTTGTTACACGCAATATAAGCTTTTAATGCACGTAGATACAATGAAGCAATTAAATCAAACATATTTATGACCTCACATACTTATTTCTTTGTGGTTGAACACTTCACATCTGTTTTTCTAGAAATTTTCAAATATGTAATAAATTACTGACTGTTGTCAACATACTATGTAATAGATCCAGAGCTTTTTGGTCTTCACTGCTTGACTGTCTACCCTTCTAATGTTGATAATCACAATTTTGCTCTCTGTTTACATGAGTTTGATTTTATTAGAGTCTCTACCCAGCTTATTTCATGTCCTCCATGTTTGGCTATGTTGTCACAAATGACAGGAATTCCTTCCTTTTTAAAAGTCAAACAATATTCTATTGTAATGTGTTCGTGAGTGAATGTATATGATTTTCATTATCCATTCATCCATTTGTGGACATTTAAGTCAATTTATTTCCTTGCCTTGTGATTAATATCATATTTGGATATGGAAGTGAGAATAATCCTTTGACATATTCATTAATTTCCTGTGAAAATATACTGATAAATAGAATTGTTAGTTGTTTTTATTTGTTTGTACTGTTTTCCATATTAACTCTATCAATTTACATTCCTACCAACAATGTTCACAGTCTTTTGTTCACTTTTTATTTTCATAACACTTACCTTCTTTTTTTTAACACATGGATATTAGAACTTCAGAAATATTCTTGTAGGGAACTGATCAATAATTCTCACATCTTTACTCCTCCTGTTTGACAATCATTTCATGAAACAATCAGTTTGCACCAGAGATTTGGTATACATAAAATATGGTCAATACTTTTTATGTACATATCATTTATCAGGTACCTAAAGATGAAACCAGCAAACATGCATGTGTTCAAAAAATACGTACAGGGATGGGGGTATACCTGGAGATATAGCTCAGTGGCAGAGCACATGCCTGGAAAGAGCAAAGGTCTGAGTTCGATTCCTGGTAACAAAAAAGCAAAGCAATGCAAAACAAAATACATGCAATGTTATCTGTTAATTTTTTTAAAAATACAATTTTCTGCAAAATCTATCATATAAATAAGTGAAAAACAAGACTGAATTTTGGAATACTTACCCTTTTTCTGTTATTAAAAGTTGTTAGGAAATAAGTTTTAATCACATTAAGTCAATATAAGAAAAATATACTTGGATCATATAAAAATAAATTGTGGAAACAGAAAACATCATTTGTGGCTATTTCCATTATTGATCTGAAACTTTGGATCACTATTTTAAAATAATTTTAAGAGTATTCTTGAGCTATAAAAACTATAATTTTCGCATATTTAAAATATAGTTTGATAAATTTTGACCAATATAGATAACACAAAACTATCATTGTCGATCAAGATAATGAACATGTTCATCATCTTAAATGGTTCTACATCCCCTTCAAAGATATCGTCCACTACGCCCTGTCTTCCCACCAACCAAAGATCTGCCGTAGGTTAGTGTACACTTTCTAAAATTGTATACCTAATAGAACCACAGATTTGTTCTTTTATATGAACTTCTTCCACTTGATAAAATTCTTTTGAGATTATAGTGCAATATAAGACTGTTTTCATGTTGCAGTTAAGGGTCAGAAAACACTTATTTTCAAAGAGGCTGCATAATAGATTTGGTAGGCTTAGTGACCATATGCAGTCTTGGTTACGTATTCTTTGTTTATTTACAACTATTAGATTGTAGGCCATACAAGAATAGACCAAGGGCCAGATTTAGTTTAGGGTTATAATTTGCTACTCCTGTTGAAGTTCTACCCTTTTCATAATTGACTAGATTCCATTTTAATGAAATTACATTTTCTTTATCCATTCACATGTTATTGAATATTTGGCTTAGTTCCAGGTTTTCATTATTGAAAATAAAGATATTATGAACAATCATGTTTAAATCTCTGTAAGGACATTTATTTCCATTTTTCTAAGCTGAATAGTAGTGAAATACCTGGCAAGTATATATATTTTAGAAACTTCCAAGTGAGTTCTCAAAAGTTTTTATCCTTATTTCCTTTGTGCCAACAGTGTATTAAAGTTCTACTACCTCTACATTCTAGCCAGTAATTCATAAAGTTAGTCTTTTAAAATTGTACATATTAATAGATTTTTAGCGGTATCTCATTAGGATTTTAATTGTCATTTCCCTAATAATAATGAGTACTATTCATTTCCATATTTGCCGTCCATAAATCTTCTTTGGTAAAGTGTGTGCTCTAACATTTTGCTTGCATTGAAAAATTGGGTCCATCATTTTCTTATTCAGTTTTGAGCACTTTTAATATATACTAGATATAAGTTCTTTATCCATATGTGATTATAACATTTCCATCAGTCTACAGCTTATCTTTTCATTGTAATATTATCTTTTGAAGAGAATGGCTGAATTTTTTGACCTCCAAATTATCATTTGCTCTTTCATATTTTGTGACCTTAATATCTTAGCTATGAAATACTTTGCCAGCCAAATTACAATAGTTTTCTCCTGTGACTTCATCTGAAAGTTGTGAATTTACATTTTGTATCATCTGTCAACTAACGACTTAAAATTTAAGTATATGATCTAAGATACAGATTTTTTGCAGAAATATAACAATTATGAATTATCTCAGTTTGTGCTTGTTTATATTTTATCAGGGTCGTGGAAAAGTGGTTTCACTGAATGTAGAATTCTATAATGAAAGATTTCTTTCCCTTGTAGCCTATTAACTGACTTTCTAGGACTTGAATAATTTCCTAAAGGCCAAGGAAAACAGAGTAGTATGAGCCATTACAAGACACAAAATATCCATGAAATAAAAGTATATACTTCCTCTCCAAACCTGGAATATTCAAATAATGTGTGTTATGAAACCTCAGGAGGACAATGCTATCTATAGAGTTTGTCACAATTTCTATATTTACTGTGAAATAATTATGATTTTATAATTTTAGTAATTTAAAAGCAAAAGAACTATAGTAGCTCTAAATAGCATATAAAACTTGAAAAAACTACTGGTTACAATCCATAAAGTTTAAAAAACATTCATCAGTATTCACTGAATTTCCCAGAGAAAGTAAGGAAGCGTATTACATTAAAGACATTGGTAAACAGACAAAATCTGAGGTGAGTAAAATGCCAGAAAGAATTAATAAGGTGATTACAGTATTTTTCATTTTAAGTCCACATATTTTTACTAATAGAAACTTCCTTATGTACTTGCAATTTTCAAACAAATGAAGAGCAAATCACTAGTAATATCCTTACATATGGAGTAAAACTATAACATAAGGAGAGATTTTGCATATTAAATATAATCTTCATAGCTTCACAAAATGCCCCTTAGCTCCATGTAGCAGACAGTTATGCAAAATTAATGAGGTTTTATAGGGAAAAATGTCTTCCATTGCCATTAATGTTTCCAGCATGAGTAACTTCGTAAGTAAATGGAAGAGTTTAGTGCCTGGCACTGAGTCCACTTGTATATATCTTTGTTCAAAAGAACACATTTCTTCTCATTCTTTTCCCATCATTTACTCCAGAGCACCTTTAGTCTAGGACTAGAATGATTCTCACAGTTAGAAAAACAGATTGATAAGTAAGTGATAAACAAAGGAGTTAAGAAAGAAATAACGGCATGCCCTTCACTTCTCAGGATTGAGAGGTGTATATGTAGAAATAAATATCTATATCCTGACATGACAGATAATAAATGTTGTATTTATTATCACAAAGTTACAGCTTACTGATAAATCAATAGCATGTAAATTATTTGCATAAGTTATTATATTGAGTAAATAAATGAAGTAACATTTTCTTCTTATAGTAATCAATAGGCAAATGCACTAGTAGTACTAACACCTTCATATGGCCTGAAATGACTATACTTGCATGGTACTTGAAATGTAATCCTGGCATTTATTATTCTGACATGTATCTTTTCTTATCTTGTTTTTATATTGTGAAATACTTCATCTAGCCAAATGCAGTTAACTGAAAACTCAGCACATGGTTGATCAAAGTCTTTCAAATTGTAAAAGCACAACTGAATCACATTACAAACACTCATCATAAAATCATACACATCAAACAGACAAAAGCCATAGTCAGTTGACAAGTGGAGGTTAAATCCTTCTAACACATAGCAATGCAGGCCCAATGTTTGGCATCTGAACTTCTTAAAAAACTTACTGGAATTTCCCCAAGTCTGTTTCATTAGAATTCATTTCCCCTGCCAAAGCATTCCATAAGTGTGGAAGAGATAAAACTGCAACACAGAAACATATGGACAGGAGATAAAAAGAGATCAGTGAGCAGGAAAATATGTTTCTTAAAATCTGTGCTGCAGTCATTTTTCTTCTCAGTTTTGTTGTTTGTTTTGCCGTTGAATGCCCATAGCCAACATTAAGAATGTTTCTACACAACAGCAAAGAATAAATCAACACTGAAGAATCAAGAGGAATCAATTCAGTTAATAAAACAAAAACAACAACATCAACAAATAGAAGTCAAGTTTTTAGTATTTTACAAATACATTGATTATTTTGTTTGTTTGTTAGGCACAATCTAACTGACTTGTGGCAGAGGTAAGTTCATCATTTAGAGTTTGCTTTACCTGCAATCATAAGAACCTTCAATACATGTGTGTCATTGCACTTTATACTATATTTAATGTCACAAGTCCTGGATATGTTTCCATAAAGAGGAAAATGCTTTCTGAAAACTTGTTGAGTGTTCTAACTAGCCCACGTGGCTTATCTCAGCCTCTAATCCCTTTTATGGAAAAATGATAAAAAATGAACCATAGTCCCAACCATTTAAATGATATTGCAAATCTCCAATATGAGCCTAAGTCATACTGTTAAACCATCTGGTGACCTAGAACCACCAGATAAACAAAAACCCTTCTTTCAAGTATAATGCAATAGTTTAGAGGGACTTTTACATCCAGCCAAGGTGGAGTATTAGGTATTCTGTAATCTCCTGATTGACACACCTGAGTGTTTGACAAAATGCACAAAAGAATAGACTGTAAGGTTCTGTACATTAGACAAAAGAGGGCAGTAATCCCATATAAATGGGAAATAAACAAGGTTTTTAATTAGTGGACTCTAGGGTCTGGAGAATTCCCAAGTGGAGCACAGTGAGTGAAAACACAGGCATAATTTGAAATTCTCCTATGGGAGAAGAGATAGATTTGAGGCTCTGGGGGAGTTATGGTATCTGGGATTCTCAGAACAGATTGACAGCAGACAGATGACTTATCCTGGTCATGTTAATTTGCTGTTGCTGGTTCACCATTTTTCCCCTCTGTTTAATTGCTTGTCTGGCCTGGTAGATTCATTCTGTTGGGGTTTATGGAGTCGTAGTTCTTGTTAATTATTTCTGGGATGTCCTTCAGAACCTTTTGGCATCCTGGTTTGGTTGTCATTAATTTCCTCAGGTGTTCTCTGTCATGGAAGTACCTTATTTCTCCATCAGTTTTGAAAGACAGTTTTGCAGGTTACATCAATCTGGATTGAGGTTGCTTTCTTTTAGGCCTTGAAAACTTCACTCCAAGCTCTCCTTGAGTTAGGGGTTTGTGTTGAGAAGTCTGCTGTGATTCTGATGGACTTTCCTTTACAGGTGATTTATTCTTTTCTCTCACAACTTTTAATATTCTGTTCTTGTGTTGAATTTCTGGAATCTTGACTATTATATACCTTGGTGTAGCTTTTTGTTTTAATCATTTCTAATTGGAGCTTTACATGTCTCACTTACTTTTGCTTTTACCATAAATGTTTATTTAACTCACAGTTTATAGAGGTTTCAGTCCATAGTTGACTGGTTATAAGGCAGAGTGCCATGGCAGAGGGGCATCTCAGAGGAGAAATAGTCTGTGGCAAGCAGGCAGGTGAGAACACATTAGCACTCTTTCTGTCCCTTATATTTTATGGAGGGTACCTGTCCTAGGGCAGATTTAGCACTTACACCCTTAATCCTAATCAAAACTATGCTAAACCAATCAATGGACTGATTTGGTAACCAGCACCCTTAATGCCAGTACCACATACTCTAGATATAGCCACTTCTGAAAAATCCCATCCCCCCACGATTTCATGAGGCTTTGGCAGGTGGCATCAATATGCAAGTCATCACATCATGAACTCATGGTGATTCTCCTTCTTCAGTCTTCTGAGTACTGGGATTATAGATGTGTGACATCACTCCTAGCCAGTCAGTATTTTGTAATTTTGATTGTAAAGATAATTCACTTTTTCATTAAACTTATTCCTTAATAATGTTCTTTTAGCTTTTGTGATTGTGATATTATTCTTGATTTCTTTTTCAACAAGTTCATTATTTGGCCATAAGGATACTGATTTTTGTCTGATGCTGTTGTAATTCACTTGCTAAAATTGTTAATTTATTCTTCATTTGTGTGTGTGTGCATGTGAGATTTTCATGTTTTTCTATGTATATAATCTTGTCCTCTGCATAGATTTTGCTTCCATCTTTCCTAGTTAGATAACCTTTAATTCTTTTTTTTCTTTTTGGTTGTGTTTTTTGGCTAATCATTCTCATTCTGACTTCTAGTACTATGTATGTAAATGTGGATACCTTGCTTTGTTCCAAATCTTGAAGAAAATTTGAGTTTTTCCTATTCAGTGTAATGTTGGTCCTGAAATTGTCATATGTAGGTTTTGTTTTTGTTTTTATTTTTGTTTTATACTGGGAATTGAACTCAGGACCTTGCACTTGCAAAGCAGGTGCTTGTGCTGTTGAGCTATATCTCCAGCCTTATGGTTCTTATTGTATTGATCTTATGCTCATTCTGTATTTCATTTTTTGAAAAAAATTGTCATGAAAGGATGCTGAATTTTATCAGAAGCTTTCTTGGATCTATCAAAATGACAGATCTCAATCTGATCAAGATTTTGTTCTTCATTTTGTTGATGTGATATATCATATTTATTAATTCTTACATGTTGAACTAATTTTGTATCCTTCAGATAAATCTCACTTGATCATTTTCATTGGTCTGTTTTCATTTGTCACCCAGTGATTTTTAAGTAAGAAACAGCAACTTTAGAAGAAAACTGTCAGTGTGTTCTTTAACTTGTCTAATCCTTATTTTATGAAAAGATAGATGAGTGGTTTTAACAAAGATATGTTTAGCTGATTTGTAGTATTATTGATTTTTATTGGGCTACAGTATCTGGAACATTTTTGAGCAGGATACACAGAGTACGCAATTATTATTTTATTTCATTTTAAAAATCCCTTTCTAGAAAAACAGTACTATATAAATTGGAAAACATTTACAGAAATATTAATTTCCATTTATTCCCTGACTGAGTCATTTATTGTATAAAAGTTTTAACAAATAAAATAAACATCAGAAATATTTTATGGTTCAATTTTGAAATTTATTTATTGAGGAAATTGATTATGAGATAATACAGGATAGAGGAAGTAAGGTTGATACTCTGTAATAAACTCATGTACTTAGATTTTAAGAGTAGAAAAATTATTAATATCATGGTCAATATTTTCTAATGCAGCAATTTTTAATGCAAATATACGAAGATTTGTTGGGCATTTTCCATTGGAAAAAAACCCAAAATTATTTGTGAGAAGAACCATAAAACATGTGTTCATTTGTCTGCTTTGACAGAAACTTGCTTCTTACCCAAATATTCAATTTTACTTTCCCTATATTTAGTGACTTGATATACTTTAGCAACACAGCCTGACACTCTTAAGAGTATTTTTCCTCTACATAATGGAATTGACTAATTTAGAAACCAAGTTAACCATTTAACCAGTACCTGAATATGTAGTACACGCCACTTTTGGATGTATCTGATCCTATTAATAAGTGCATTGGTTAATGTGTAGGTAGTAATGAAATTTACAAAATATGAAAGAGCTGAATAAGCACATAATATTTTCTGGATGCATACGGTAAAAGCACCTTTGATCTCTGCATGTTTTAAAGAATTCTGTGGTGTATGGAATTTGTAAGAGAACTTTCAGTTTGTCCAAATTTACACTTCAAAGGATATGGAGTTTTCCGCATCGTCCTTGTTGCAAGTCTGCTTATAGTTATTCGGACGCTGAGCATTGGCAAAGCAGAAAATATGTTTCTTTGAAGAGTAGTGCATCCTATTGTTCAGTAACCGGATATAGCTTTCAGTAATTCTATCTTCATCTTATGACTTTGATTATAAGATATTTTAACTTTATTTTAACATCTCTGGGTTAAAATTTTCACACACAGTAGAGTTTTCTCCTTCTGGAGATCACACAATGATTAATGTAGGTGAGAATTCTATAGAAAGAATAACTATACATTTTTAGTTTAGTCAGGGTTTTTAAAACATTGAAGTATACAAATATCACATTTTTGCAGTATTAATTTTGTATGCAGTTTTAATTTTTCCTTACTTTTCATATTTGTAAAAGTGAAATAATCATAACAGCTAAATCTTGGAAGCAACCAATAAGTTCATCAATGAATGAATGAATAAAGGAAAATGTGATATTTACACACAATGAATTGTATACTACGCTGCCACAAAGAAAGATAAATTTGAGTCATTTGCAGGAAAATGTTTGTTCCTTGAAACCATGATGTTAAACAAAATGTATCAGACATACAAGCTTAAATATCCTATGTTGCTTTTGATATGAGAAACCCAAACTATAAGTAAAGAGCAAATTAAAAGATAATATGAAGTTGGGAAACAGGTCTTTATCAAATGTGAAGGGGAGAGAGGAGAGAAAGGAGATGAAAAAAGGAATTAAGATGTGTTATGTGTATGTACCACTTCCACATAAGGAACGTAAACATTATGTACTACAAATGTGTGCTCATAAAAATATTCTTTTGCAAAAATAAAGATAAATGCTCCGTTAGCACACATGTGTACAAGAGTCCCAACTGAACAATGGTTTAACATACAATTTGAAGCAATATGCATTTAAGGAAAGTACATTTTACATTTCGAATGTTGATCTTTTCTTGGGTTAGTAATCTGGGATAGAAATTTTTTGTAACCTTCAGCAGCAGCTCCAACCCTTAGTCCCCAGTCAGGCGTATGATCATGTGAGTGAACAAGTGGTGCTCTGCATTCTACTGTTGTGCTGAGCGATGCTGCTTTGTAGGTCACATTTTTAAAACACATTTTGAGCTGATGATAGTCTCAATTTGTTACGTTTTATGGAGATACATTGCCATTGTAATTTGAGGAATATGTATACTTTAACACACATTTTTTCTTATATTTTTATCTATGTAAAGTGACTAAACATCCAGCTTTGAAATCTTTTAGACTAATTATTGAAATACAGTTTGACTTTAAAAAGTTAAACTTTGTTAAAATTTACATTTTTTTTTTGAAAAGCACTTCTCACATTAGATTTCTGGTACCCACATCTTTCAAATTTGGAATCGTGCTGATTTTTTTATTTTCCATGAGGAAGCTGGACTTCCTGATTTATTGGTAATACTATGAAAGAATAGATGAGTGTGCATGCAGAACAGATTATTTTTTATTCTTAATTTTATATTTTTAAGAATTGGACTAGATTTTGAACTTCCCAAGCATTTATACAATTATATGTCAACAGACATAAAAGAAATAGCTCTAGCAACTATGCATAATGGATTTATTTACTTGTTTAGTATTCAGAGAATATGTGACCATTGTGTGTCAGAAAATCTGTAACGTTTATTTGGTGGATTTTTTCCTGCTGACTACTGTAATTGATGTGATAAAAACAGTAGGCTGAATTTCAGCCTATGTAGTCAAAAGAGGTGCCTCCACCGAATGAGTTTGGAGCCCAGAATATTTTTTTGTCATGGTAAAATGATAGGTTCACAGCCCTGCCCATATTAAGGTGCCAAAATGCAAGAAGCAGGGCATTTGTATATCCATCTGTCAACCCGCCAAGTATCTCAGGAAAGAAAAAAATCCAGATATTTAGCAATTTTTCATTATTTATTTGGTGTCTGTGAGGAGGGAGAAAGGTGAAAAATGAATGGAAGAATATAATATTTAAAACTGAAAGCATCTTAAGTTATTATCTATATTATAACCTTACTATTAAAGTTAGTAAGTTGACTTACAAATGTTGATGTGGATCATTCCATTTCAAGAAATGCTCCGGGCATTCTAATGATCTCATCTGTGATTTCCTGAATTTAGATGCAAGGTTTTAAAAATTAGTAACATTTAAATACATTTTTACAGTAGGGTTTTGCAGGTAGAATTTATGGACCTATTTGATGTATTGCTTTTAAAAATGTCTCTTTTATTTTTCTACAGTATTGTTATTACTCTATCATTTCATCAATAGTATTTATATTTATCAGTGATATGAACTTACTAGAATGTGTGTGTGGGAAACTTGGGTAAACAGTGTTTCCTATATATATATGCATTAAATTACAATACTGTACCACATAAAGTTACATAATTAAAACAAAATATTTTCTTAATATATTTCATACTTCTTCCAACAGTCAAATAAAATGTGAGACAAATACAGAGTTTGCTGTAGTAAGAAGGAAGAATTTAAAATAATCAGTATAAAAAAACTAAAAATAGTATCAGGATCAATTGCAACTATGATCAATTCTTTTGTTATCGTATTGAAATTGCAGGCTGCCTGAGAGGAGTGTGCTACATATATCACCACGTACCGCTACTATCCAGGTGAATTCTGCTTAGTCAAGAAGCCTTTCAATTCATACCAGCCTTGTTGTTGAATCCCAAACTCTCTCAGGATAGCTAATCTCTTTAACATCTAGATACCTTCTCTGACAGTTGTGTCTTGCAACAGTGGCATCTTTTCACATCAAGTATATCTTGGATATATGTTTTGATTTCTTTTTACTTATATAAAAATCAACGTTCTCTAATAGACTGTCTAACAAATAGTTCATGTTTGACGGTCAGTTACTTTTGAGAAATAATATGAAAATCGATTGTTTTGTGTGTTTGTCTAAGCCTTTCTAATAACAGGGCTTTGCTACGAGGCCAATTCTAATGTTTATCACAGGACCCAGGTCGTTAAGAATGCGAAGCATTTCTGAAAATCAGTACTTGCCAGTCTCATAACATTATCTTAAAAACAGACCTAAAAGAAATTGCTCATTGTTCATCAGTCTACTTGTAAAGAAATTGAGGGTAGACAAGATTTACTGAATTCCAATCGGGCTGCAGCACAGAAATGATGGGACCGTCACTGGGCCCCCACTGCCCTACTTGGAGGAAGCATCTCCTCTCCAAGAGCTTACAGCATGGAGCATCCTTGAAAGTTTGGGTAAACAGGGCTTTGGTGGGGGATCCTGAAATCTGATCTGCTCTTTTAAGTTCCCCATCCACCTTTTGTTGAAATAACTTTTATGTTGCAAGAAGTATAGTTTTATGGACTTACAAAGTAACTTTTATTGTACAGTGTATTTTATGCTATCTAAGAGTACCAGATTTTGTATTATGCAAATATTTTCACACTAATCTTAAGCATGCTTAAATAACCTTAGAGGTTTTTCAATACCATGTAGTCAACACACCATAATCACAACTACGGTTGAGCACGGTGGGATTATTACTTGCTTCAACAGTCAAATTTTGATGCAGAGATTATATATGTAGCATACAATATTATGCACAGAAAATAAAGTATGAGCACATTTTCAGTTTTTGATTCAATCAATTAAATAATTGAAAATGTGTATTATTCTTACATTCCTGGCTATCTGTTTACACCATTTTCATTTAAAATGTGAAGGAACTTCCTTATAACTTTTATACACAAGCTGTAGGTTTGTCATTAAAATGTGCTTAAAAGTTTTGAGCATCTTTCCACAACAGTCTATATAGACTTCATGTCATAAATGCCTTACAAGTTTGGCTTATTTTTTGTCTCACACTTCTAAAACTGGAAAATCAGTGTATGCCAGCCTTGCTTTTTCATTAGAAACTATTCTTTGCAAGGTTGAAATAGAACTTTAGTGGGAGACATGAACTGAAAGAGATTAAATGACTTTCTTTGAGAAAGCCCAATTAGTAAAAGACTAAAAAATCTACCACGAAAATAATGAAAACCAAAGTAGCTAAAGGGTACTATGAATTCGACACTCTGATTAATTTGAACATTTCTAACTCACCTCTAAAGGTATGGGTAATTAAAGATAAGTGGGGGCATATTTCTTTGTCTTCTCAATATAAATGACTTAAGAGGTAGTTCTCATTATTTCTATTGTCCTTACCTCCTGGTCCACTACTCTAATTCTTTCAATTGTACCCTTTACAAGGTTTAACAAATTATACCACTAGGATGATACATCAATATTTTATTAATTTGAATATGGGAGAACTTTAAAATTTCAACTAACTTATTTTTAAATACTAATAATTCTAAAAAATGAACATAACTAAGAGCTTCTTAGAAAACTAGTATCTCAAAAAAGGACATCTGTTATTTCCAGAATCTTTACTTAAATGATCAAAGTGCTGTAACAGTAGAGGAGAATATATAAGGGAGAATACGATGATGAGAATTATTTCTAATCACTTAATGATTGTTCTTTATGTTACATTAACCACAGGATGACCATAAAGCAGAATTTTGCCAAAGCAGTGTTTTCTTTTCAGGCAAGGCATAGTTGAATGTCAACACTAAAAACAGGCTAAAGGAAAATATAAGTTACTTTTTTAAAATAGCACAGTAACATGTATAAGCAGTTACTTTTAGCTTTCCAAAACCCAACATAAACATCTTTGATAGAAAACATCCGTGGTGCAAGTAATTTTCATTAAGCACTTCATGACCCAAGAGCTAAAAGCAACCCCAATATGTAGTACTAGTATTAAAGGTACACCAAAGACAAAGGCTAACTTAGATATATAATAAATGCTCTCTGGCATAATGACTTCTGTAAACCTACAGAACAAATACATAGGAAATTTCACTCCTGCTAGTCACAGAGTTCATCTTTGCAGCCTCACCTGGAGGGTTAGGTAACAGACTCTTACATTAGTTAATCAAGTGGCCATACAGGCTAAGGATGAAAGACCACAAATGGGGAGTGATATTGACACAGTGAGAAATACTGATTGACCATATTCACAATAAATTTTGAGCTATATAAATGCATAGCATAGAATATTCTTGTTATCCTAAGAACATTACCTTTTGATTATACTGCTCTCACATATCCAAAAACTTGAAAAATATGAAAAGTCAAATCTACGAGTCATGTACTTTAGACAAAATGTAAACTAAAAATTAGCAGCATGAAGTTATAAATTACAGTAGCTCATGAATAAATTCACTTTCAAAAATTTTTACAGATAACTTATACATTGTAATTACATTTAATAGTTGTATTGCATATAACAATATATGTGACACAGTTAAACCTATGATCAGAATAATAAGCTCTAAACAGTTCACTTATTAGACATGAAAAGAGTACCCAAGTGAAGAGAAAATTTACAATTATGGCCATAAATAATGTTACAGAAGAAGCAAATAAATGTAATTAGATTATAATGAATAGGATTAATAAATTGAGGAATTTGATGAATTAGAAAAATAAAATTAATAACTGTATCCAAGAGTTTTGAAATAGCTCCTACAGCACCTCAGAACAAAAACTCTGTCAACATTAACCAATAAAAAAGAAAAACACAGCCTGAAGAATGAACAATATTTTTAAAACACACATAAAGAGACAATAAAAAAATAAACCTCCACCAAATATAATTTTTATTTCAAACTAGAGGCCTTCAAAGTTTCTTCTGTAAAATACCTCTAGATCTCAGATAAATTATAGCAATATGCATTCTAGACTTTCTGGAAAATAATAAAAACCCTCTTTACCCCCAAAGAATATGAAGCTGTAAATGAAAGCAGAAATAGTGAGGAGCAAGCCACTTGAAATATTTGAGCAAATTAATCCCACATTGGAACTAAACGAAATCTCTATACATTTTGCCATTAGGAAAGAGTTGTGGTTGAATCCTAGACTCATTTACACTTGGAGCTTCCAACATGGCAAGCAATCAACAGCAGCTTATGGTTCAGGGAAAAGCAAAACCTTCGCTTTAAACAGACAGGATTTGAAGTCTCAAGGTCACCACAAATGAAGCTCAAATTTTTGAGGAATGCCAAAAATCACAACAAAAAACTGATTTTAAGTGATTATCACTAATTGGAGTGCAAATGTTACAACCCTGTGGAGAAGAATTTGGCCATCTCTGTCAAAGTTACATATACATGTACTACTTTCTGCTTGTGGCAATCTATCTTTAAGATATAGTTGTAAAAAATACACAGTAATACATACACAAAATATTGTGAGTGTGTCACATCTAAGTCTGAAAACAACTCACATTTTGTCAGTGATAAAAATCAAATCAGACTTATCTACAGGCAGATTATTATGAAAACATGAAAAGAATTGAGAAAGATCTTTGTATGCTTTCCATTAAAATATGTAACAATGTTTTTAGTATGATTTATGTCAAAACATATTATTGTTTGAAAGAGGAATATATTTGTAGGTGTTAGTATGTATGAGAATTTGATAAACATGCTTACATATTCATTTACCTATATTTTCTGAGAGAAATAATGACAGCATAAGCAAAACTATAATAAGTGTATAGCTCTATGAGGAGAGAGCAGAAATGAATGACAGACTTCTATGAATTTGCTTTATAGTTTCAACATTCAAACAATTTTAAATTTTATGTTATTAAAATAAATTAAAAATAAAGCAAGATAAAATAAATCAAAAGGAAAAATAAGTCAATGCATAAAATTTAAAAATGAATGTGAGGAATTAAGGTTAAATGTGTATTAAATTGGTTGAAATCTATTCTTTTTAGACCTTTGACAGAAATTGACTCACTTCTTAATTTGTTTCTGAATTCTTTATTCAACAATATATTACCTCTTTTGGTGGTCACTTGTTGGTGATGAATGTGTTCATTTTTGGAAACTTCCATATATAGGACATTACCTCCCCTTTTCTTTCTCAGGTTTTTTATTTTCCTGGAGTTACTAAGATCCAGATACTAGATTCCTCTAAAAAGAGGTCATTAACCAAGAAATCATTGGCAAAATGCAATCTTGGAGTTACCCTCTATGTTTTCTTCTGAGATTTTCCTAGTTTTATTTGTCACATTTGCATTTTTGATCCACTTTGAGGTCGTTGTTGTATAAAACAGGTTCGAACTTTACTCGTTTTTATGTAGATATTCAGTTTTTCCCAAAAAATGAATTACAAGGTGCATATTTTCATAAACAGTTTTGCTTTTGTAGTCAACACTTCCTCTGCTAGAATTAATGATAAATTCTCACACACAAAAAGAAGTTTGCTGTGATCCTCATTTTATAGGCGAAAAATAGAAATGAAATGACTTTCTAACAATTAATTATTTGCTCATTTCTCTGTTTAGCAAAGTTTCCAGTCTCCCCACTTCAACCCAGTTTTGTAGGAGACAAGAAAGTATTGCAAGTGCTCTGAAAACTATGGCTTAATGCCCATTCCTCCACCTCACACTGTATTTCTTGCGTTTATGTCGCCTTTTCTGGTTCACAATGTTGAAGAAAAACAAAATCTAAGTCTTACTCCTAGAACTGGAAACTAGAACTGTGTTAATTTCACAAAAATGACAATTTCTAGATACAAAGTAGGCAATACTGTGTAAAGAGTTTAAAAATTTATTACAGTAAGTTAGAGAGAAATGTATACTACTGCTATTAACACAGCCATTATCAGAGGAATAGAATCCTCTTCCTCTTTCACATTAAAATTTTAATTAATTGTATTGATGTGTAGAAAAATTATACCAAAGATTATAATCCCTAAAAATATTATATTTGGAAAATTTTGCTTTATTTTGATTCCTTTGAAATCATTAAAATGTGTCACTTACTTTCAAAGTAATCATTTTCTATATTATGACTCTCTTCCTCCCAAATCTCATTAAAATAGATTTAGAAAATTACAGTACTTGGAATTCTATCGTCACCTCATTCACTGGAATTCTGTAACACAATTGCCTAACTGAATCTGGCTGATTGCTTAAATATCAGATCAAGTAAATGGAAAATAAAAGCAGTAGAAACAGTTTGATTTCTCTTATATGAGCTCTCCAAATGCCATGCCATTAGTGAGATTACTTCCAAAGTAGCATAAAAAGTACTATATTAAAAATGCAAAACTGATCAAAGATGAGAAGAATTATTACTGAAAGTCTGTCCAATAGGAAAAGAAATGACTGGACTTGAATAAATACACGTGAGCAAGGCCAGGAGAGAACACTCTCTGAAACTTATGCATTAGTAGAGAAGGGATAGCACCCTAAGGCCTAAATGCTTGAATCTGAAAAAGACACTCTTGTGAAGAATTCCACAGGATTGCAGCTCTGTCATTTATTGTTAAATATTCATCAAGTATTTTGTATACATTTTATAAAAATACATTTTTATTTATGCTCTATAGATATCAAACTGAAAATGACAGAAAGTATGTAACTTACCTTTTTCCACAGCTGCAAAACATTAGAGTATTTGAACCTAATCAGAATGACTGGAGTTACAAAGCTTACGGTCTTTGAGGGGGACCATAATTGGAGTCCAGATTTTAAAATGATGTGTGAATTTTCCTGAACTCTGTGCAGAGAATTTCCATCTGAAGAAGATGCTTTTCTTACTTACAATTAAGAGTAAGGGACTAAAATGTGTATATGTAAATTGTATAATGAAATTAGTAAACTAATATGAATAAGAATTTAGATTTTTTTTAAGGTGGAAGTGGAAGGAATTCTCATGGGATAGAATTAAATGCAACTTTTGGTAATGTTTTAAGATAAATAATCATCCCCAGATGAGGGCTATGTGAAGAATAAAAGGGAAATTGAACAGAGATTTTTAAAAAGAGGAAAATGATAAAGTTAGGAGAAAATATCTGGTGAAATAAAGTGGTCCTTCCAAGCAGTAGAAAGATGTAGGCTGCTCAAAGCAACTGATTTTTGAAGGAAGATTTCACTACCAATGCTACTCCTTATGATCTTAATTCTCTAACTTTCTCAGCAGTTTGGTATTATAGGCATCAGACAGCAAAGGATTATATTTTCCAAATCATCTTCATGAATTTCATATGCTGATAAATTGTTAAAGAATGATGGACCAGCAAAGACTGGGTGGTAATTAACATCAGTCTAACCTAATCCTTTCTTAGTTGTCTAATTACAAGTGCTAGGTTAGATTGAAATTAATAGAAATAACAACAAGAATAGTAGCTAGTATTCATTTATTGTAATTCATCAGATATTTTAACATATGACTTATGAAAGTATATTTATTATTTATGCTCTATAGCTGATCAAACTGAGAATTAGAGAAAGCATGTAATGTACTTTTTCCCAGTTTCAAAACATCAGAATATTTGAACCCAACCGAATGACTAGAGTTGAAGAGCATTACCATCCTATGTACTTCTCTCTAACCTCTGCCTTGCTTCTCATACAGAGCTCTTGAATAATTCATGTTGATCATCACAGATATTTGCAGCCTAAAAGGTTTGTACTCAGCAATGTCTCTCCTAGGTAGATACTCAAGAATAATCCAAACAGTACTGCCTTGCCAAAAACTTCAGAAATTACTAAAATTGTCATCAACAGTAATAGAGAAACAAACTGTGCTCTATATTATTTTCACAATGGAATACTGAGCTATGCAATGATGCGAATGAATGCGCAACAACTGTCTACAATAATAACAATGAATATCACAAAATTCTGAGTGGAAGAAGACAGACACAAATTACTACAGCCTGTATGATTTTATTTTTATGTACTGGTCAAAAATTCACAGAATTATCTACAACAGGAATTAGGCTAGTAATCACATTTAGAGTAAATAAAGTCTGGAAAAACTATGGATGCTCCCGGGGTCTGGTAATACTATGTTTCTTGATCTGGATATTACTTACAAGGCACACTTGATTTTAGAAAATTCATCAGGTTATTCACTTTTTGTATATATGCTGTGTATCAGTATTTTTTAAAAAAGTAATAGTATAGTCATAAAGAAAAATGTTCGTGTATGCATAACTTATACACATTAGTTAATATATGTAGTATGTAAAATTTGTCTGCCATTTGACTCTTCTAAAAGCATCATTTCCTATAGCAAAATTTGGGGAAAAGCTAAATATTCATTTCTAAGGTAATAGTCAATAAATTACATACTAAATAGCCATTAAAAGCAGCCATTAGTAAGAGTGTGATACAAATTCACACACACCTAGAAAGATACCAATGAGCTGGGAATTTAGCTCAGTGACACATGCACCTGCCTAGCAAGTGTGAGGTTGTGAGTTCAATCCCTGGTACCAAAAAAAAAAAAAAAAAGAAAGAAAGAACGATACCAATGACATGTTGGTTTTTTATTATAAATCATAAAATCATGTGCAATAATTCATTTCTGTAAAAATTAAAATTATATATGCATATATGTTTAAGTGTGCAAAGTACCAAAAATAAACCAGATTAACGAATGAAATATGGTGAATGTTCACATTTTAAAAATTTTATTACAGAAAAAATGCATTACCACTATTCACCTTAACACACTCCATTTCATCTGAACCAGTCATTCCATTGTTCTTGCCACTTGAGGTAGCAGTTTTGGAGGTTCTTTGTTGTGACCATCTCAACTTTTATCTTTGATGGTATGGTGTTAGGCAACAGAGTTCACGATATTTTCAATCTCACCTAAAATATTCAAGAAAGAGAACTTCCAGAACTGCTTCATAAAATAGGCTGTGTTCAAAGCAAGGTGGAGTACTTTTATGAGATTAATGGCAAGGTGTCCTTTACTGTAAAAAACAAAAGTTATTTAAACACACAGTAATTTTTGATCACACTTAGAATAATAAACCTTTAGCAGTATGTGGAGGATACTAAAATAGAGGTGGTTTGGGTCGAACTAGAAAGGTAATGCTAAGGGATTGAAGATTTGAAGAAGAGAAACTACTCTCCTTTATAAACACTTCGTGTTTTCAGTAGCTTAATTTTTTTAAAGGAATATATATGTATTTTTAATAATGCCTTACATTTCAAGAGATTTTTTTCAGTTTTAGTATTTACTGTCCTGCTACCCTCTGAGGTTCCTACTCAGAACCTCAGATTTTAAAAGGGGCAAAAACAAAACAAAGATAGCAAAACCACATTATTCTCCCAAATGGAAAGAAAACAGAAAGAATAGAAATTACAAATGACCTTTTAGCAAATAGATTTTATCTTTTTTTTTCTTCCTTTTGTAATCAGGTTAATAAAATACAACCAACATCACTCTTTCTATCCTTTATTGTTTAATCCACTTCAATGATATTGTTGCCTCTAACTATCGATTATAACATTTCTCACAAAGTTCATCAGTGACTTCTTAATTAATCCAGTGGGTTACTCCTTTCTTCACTCTGGGTTTGATGGCCTTTCACATTAGTGACCCTTCCTTGGTGTCTGAATTAACATTCTTCATCCTTCTATTCTCTGACTTTCTCAGTCACCTCTGTAGACTCACTTTTCCCAGTTCCTTAAATGTTGGTGAATGAATGCAGAGCCTCTGTGAGGAATGACTTCCTGCTTCCAGCTGGCTGTTCCCTGAGCAAGCCAGAGAACATTTCTCCAACTAGCTTGCTTCTGTCCTTTAGCACAAGTTCACTGTATTTTTCTAAACTAGGAATCTAAATGGTTGTTTTTCTTAAACTCACTGTCTCACTCTTTTAATCTCCATATTTCACTCATTGATAAGTCTTGCCAATCTAGTTGTAACATTTTGTATATGGGTCTTCCTCTATGTTTCCACTATTTGTGGTTTGGTTCAGCCTTGAATTACATTTTACTGAGATTATTGCTCTGACCTCCTAGTCTATCTCATCCCCATGTTTCCATTTTCCATCTTCATACTATCTTTGATCTTCCTGATAATGCAGATCTAATCCCATACTGCCATGATTTAGTACTTACAGTGGTTCTCATATCCCACTAAATTTTTTTGCTTTACATTTTACCATGCACTTCTGCGCATAACTGTAATTGGTACTAAACCTTGCTGATTACAGCTCATTTAATGTGCCATGTTGTTTCACACCTCTCTGCCTTTTTTCCCTAAACCAAAGATACCCAAGCTTTCTGCACATTTAGGTCTCTGGCACCTTTTGAACATGTTTCCAAAGGATCTATAAGGGCAAATTATGTAATTGCTTTACTTGACCCTGATATCTTAAGGCTAACACCAGAATTTTAAGTTCCCAAACACCCAAATACCACTATTTAAGTATATCAGTTCGTTTAAATTTTACACAAGCTGCTTCCAAAGCAGCTAAATGCTTAAGAAGGAAATCTCATCTCCACTGTATGGTTGGCTATCTTTGTTCATTTATATGCTAATTCAAATGGAAAGCAATATGATGTAATGATGATGATGATTATTCCAGAACACTGTGTGCCTAATACTTTTTTAATACATAATTTAATATTGTAATTCAGGGACCAGCAGTAAAACTTGATGCCTTCTGTTGTTTTGCAAATCTGTTGATTATTTCCTTAAGAAAACAGAGTCAAGCATTGAATTTTCAGTTGAAGGGGCAGCAGGGTCTTAAAATCTGTTTTGACTCATTGAACTTCTTAGTTATACAACAAATGTTGGAGAAAGTTAAATGACTGTGTAAAACAAGAAGGAAATGAGTGATGGGATATAATATGGAACTCTACCCACTCACCATAGACCATAGAATTCGTAAGTGAAAGAACTACTTTTTAATTATAAGGCTCACTACAACAGTGATCACTGAAAGAATATTTTAATAAAAATCCATAACAAAGTTTTTAACTAGTAACTCTTTATAGCATTAATGAACTTGTATTTTTCTTAAATTACTTTATAAACATTAAATTGATTTTAAAACACTCCCTATGCAGTAATTTCATTATTTTAATTTACTAAATACAGACTATATAAAAAAATTCAAATTCTTGAAGAATAGTCACTTATGTACGGAAAGTGAAAGATTCCCTGTTTTTGAGCCACTCAGTGTTTCATAGGCTACAATTAATGTAAGCAAACATGACTTTGTAGTTCAGCAATTTTTAGTTTGGCATTTCACAAAATTTTACCTAAGTGGGTAGAACTCTAAATTTAAATAATTTTCAGTCCTTTTGTATCTACTTAACATCTGTATTACTGGAGCAATGATCTTTGGAAGTGATTGAAATGTAATTCGCATTGAACAGGAGATGAGACCACGGATCAGTCCCATTCATAAGGCCCCTGTCTGGCGCTACTGTATTTTTATATTCATGTAGTACAGCTCTGAAACTTTTGTGTAAATTTGCAAAGGCCATGGACAGTGTTTTACTATCCTGATACTCCCGAAAACTAGCATGAAATCTGAAGAAATCAGGCACTCTCTAAATATTTTTAATTTATTTCTCAAGATACAGAAATAACTAGTATAGTGTGGCCTGGTTTCAAAAATAACATTTTTTTTCTAATTATTAAAGGATTCCAAGGAGATGTCTAAAATATTTGGAGGTTAGGGATGGAAAAATGAAACCAAGCATTACAGTTTAATGAGCAGGGTGTGTAGTCAGATGGCTTTGGGAAAACAAAAACCACTCATGATTTAAAAAAGGAAAGGCATAGTATGCATGTTACTCCTAGATGGAAAATTTTAACTAACCTTTAAAATTTTCTGTAGTAATTTTAAGAAGTATCACAGAAGAAAAATCAGCAGGAATGCCTGAATCTTTGAAAATGAAGTAAAAGTGAAAAGGTTGAGAAATTATACCCTTATTTCTATCCTAAAAGCCGAAGACTCTAGTCCTTTGAAGTATTGGGCACTTCCAACTATCCAAACTCAGTACTCTGGGGTGAGTTTTCTGTCTGGGATATTGATAAATACAGAGAATCTCAGAAAATTTGAGAAATACAGCCTTCTTTCAATTTTTGAGAATCCTGATGTATCATCAGTCAGTTCTGTTAAGTATTTATCAGAAAACAATCTGAAGTGCATAAAAAACAAGCATTTATTTATTGCTCTGTAGATCACTGAAAGAGGCTTAATTTCACATTAGTTCATTGGCCCTGCCTTAGGTATTGGGTAGAGGGAGACTCTGTTGGTATAGTTTTGCTCCATGTGACTCTCTTTGTGTCTCAGGCTGAAAGGTCAGTGGCTCTTCTAGAGACTTTCCTACTTTGACTATGGTGGAGGAGCAAGTGGGCAAGCTCAACTGCTCAAGCACATTTCAAGCTTTTTCTTAGAGCTAATTGCAATCCACTGGTCAGAGAACGTCACATGATCAAACCCAATATCTGGGTGTAGGAAAATGCAAGCTATTAACCACAAAGCTATGTGTAAGTGCTACAGTAATAATAATTCAATTTCTCAAACCTAACACATTAAAAATGACAAAACTCCTGAAGCTCTTTACAATTTTTTTAATATTGTAAATGTTTATATTTAATTAGTGAATACTTTTAATATAAGAAATAAACACAACAATAACATATATACCTACATTTCAAAATGTGAGAGTCTCCTTTAATGCATTTATTTATTTATTTATTTATTTATTTTGGTACTAGAATTGAATTCATGACCTTGTGTTTACCGGGCAAGCACTTGGGGCACTGAGCTAAATTCCCAGCCCTGTTCTTCTATGCTTTCATTCCAAGCATAGTAATTCTGAAACTTTAAACAACTTAACCATGGTAATGGTGAAAGAAAATTTAATAGGTAAAATGTTCTTCAGAAAATGAAATAGGTTTTTTTTTTGCATCAACTCAAGTTCAAATCTTAAATGTACATGTCCATGCTCATTAGATGTGGATATAGTCTATAATTTTGTTGTGGTTGTTGTTGTTTTGCTTTGTTTTTTGTTTCTTTGGGATCAGAAAAACTCACAACCTGTGCTTGTGAGGCAGGCACTTGTGCTGCTGAGCTAAATTCCCAGCCTTACTATGTTTGCTGATGGTGCAGTAGATATAGAATTCAATAAGACCCATGTGAAAAGTATTTAAAACCAAAGGCTCCTTACGGGCAAAAACAAATCTTTCATTTTTATGTCCTGAGTTCCTAAAGATAATGAATGACACAATGTAAAAATAATGTGGTAGAAGTGGCAGTTTCGTAAAGAATGAATTAATAAAAGCAGTTTCCTTTTGAAAAACCAAGCAGGACAAAGAGGATATAAATAGTGTAAATTTTCAATTAGACTAAGTGTCACCCAGCGTGAAACTGACATTCATGTCCCATCAGTCTATAAATAAAGACTTATTATAGTGTTTTGGTATATGTGGGGGAAGGTAATAATGTAACTATTTTCTCAAAGTATAATCCAAATGCTTTAAAGCCTCACTCTTCAACTTATTCATTCAAAAATATCTTAAGTACCTAGTCTGTTCCAAATCAAGGCCACTGGACTTGTAGGGAAGAAAAGATTGAAAAAGATCATTCTTACTATGGGGCTCACATTTTTGAGGAAGAAAAAGATACAAAATTTAAATTAAAAAATATATAATTAATAAGGAAACAATGCAAAAGGATGCTATAATAAAAATAAATATAGTTTGATGTGCAGGAATATGGCTGGGTGGTTACTTTTATTTCACGATTAAAAAGGATCTTTGAAAGCTGATGTTTGAAATTGAAACCTGAAACATGAAGAGAGTCATTTAAAATTATGGGAAAAGCATTTCAGGCCGAGGGTGCACTTTGTGAGAAGGCCTTGAGATGGAAATGATCTTAAGAGACCAAAGGCCAAGGTGGCTGCAGCATATTGGAAGAGAAAAGTAGAATAAATACGATAAGATAAAGGCCACACTTTATCATGCAGAGCCTTATAAAACAGGATAATGAGTTTGTGTTTTAACTGTGGTGAGAAGACAAAGTAATAGAGGAGTGACTCTATTTGATAACTTGCTCAAATCTAGAGGAATCTGATTTGGTTGGAATTTCTACCTCTTTAATAGTTAAAGCAGTCTTAAGTAATCCAGAGAGGTGAGATATTTATGAAATGTCACACAAAGGAGTATCATTTACATATTAAATAAAACTAGATCTGCTAAAATCTAATTCTCAGATGTCAACAAATTGTTTTAATATATTATGTATTATTTTTTAAAAGTAAAACATTTGATAAAAGTAACTTTGCTATAATCTGAAAAGAATCTTTTCATTCTCAAATTTTCCTAGAACTATAATCATTATTAAATTCACAGATTATACTTAATAAACAGAGTATAAAAGGTAAGTAGCATAATTTTGATGCAGTAATTAAGGGAGATTGCAAGAAATATTTTATATATTCAATGAAATCATCTAACTTGTTAGGTCATTTTTTTTCTTATTTGCAATTTGAGTTAAATTATTGCCATATTTGCAAGGTTGTTGAAAGATATAAGTACTATAAAATTGTAAAGCAGTTTAGAAATATGAAATGCTACATACATGCTTAAAGATTACTATCTTTCTAGAAAGAAATCCTGGATCTCTACTTATTTCATAAATATACAATGAAACACTGTCATATTACTTGAGCACTACGAAAAGGAAATCAGACCCAAATTTTCTGCATAATGAAGAAATAGTTGATTTAAAATGAATGGTAGCACAAAATTTACATATTTTGGCTATTAACTGACCTTTCCAAATTATCTAAAATCTTTGTCTATAATAAATGGCCACTTAGTCATCTTGAAAACCAAATTAAATTGGGCCAAATACCTTATAATAAAACTGTCCCATAAACTTAATGGTACTCTGAAGAAACTCTTCATGGAAGGAAATGTAAGTATCAGTTGAAGTATTATCTCTAAGGGAATCATTTAAACTTATTCAGAAAATTATTTTACTGAACTTTGCAAAATTCCTTAAATCAGTTGACACAATGTGTGACCTTAGGTCAGCCCTTAAACTCTGAACCACATTTGCCATAGCCATAATAAGTACCAGGAGGATACTAAGACCTGCTATATGCCTCATAAAATGATTGCCATACAATCAGATCTGTGGGTGTTTATTAGGCATATTAGTTGTATGTTCGCATGTAGGAAATGAAGCTGTTGTAAAACTGTGCTTCTTACTTTTTTATTTTATTAGCTTTCACTCTTTTAGAAAAAGCAATATATCCAGTTGTGCCTCTGCCGTAACTGGCTTCCTCTTTCAAGGTAAAAATAGTCAATGAATTCAGCATTTAACAAAGAAACATTTTGAATCATTCTTCATTTTTTTCAATGATAAAACAATGTCTGATTTGCAGAGATAGATTTGTGTGACAAACAAACCAGTGAGATCATTATGCTTTCATTGGTGGTATATTGCAAATTGGGTAAATAGTAGACAGAGATGTTAACTGTCTCAAGTTTATCACATAATTGGCATCCCCAAATCTAAACAATAATCATTAAAAATTTATCAAAACAAATGAAATTTTTGACATAAATTTTGGCTACTAATTTAAATAATGTGTACATATCTAATTTAAATAATGTGCACATATTAATTACACAGAATTATGGGTTTTATTTCAGTAAATTTATACATGCATTTAGCATACTTTGATCATTTGCACCCTCTTCTTACCCCCTTCTCTTCTCTCTTCCCGCTACCTGTTCATTTATACAAGTTTAGAGTCTTATTTAGAAAATTCAATTCAATATTTTTTAAAAATATAGAAAAGTACAAAGCAAAGAGAAGGATAATTCTGATCCTGGACATAGAAATAAACACTGTTAAATTTGTTATGTGTATGTATATTGTTTGTGCATAGGTTTTGGTAACACCTAATCAATAAAATAATGTATTATTTTTCTTTAATAAAACTAGAATATTAAATGTCCTACCGTAACTTTATTTTTATTTAGTTGCTCACAAATACACATTTATTGATCTGTCATATATTACCTGTTTTCGATATGTATGATCATTTCTCACAATTATGCTTTCCATTCAAACTTTATAATGACATGCAATAAGAAACAATAGAGCAAGGAAACTAAGAATGACGATTCTCAAAATCTATAACAAAAGCTGGGCATAAGGAAAGTTTGTTAGCAAATATCAAGACCTTAACTATCAAACTGAAGGTCAGAGAACCATTGCAGTCCATTGGAAAGAGTGTAGTAAACATAAGACTAGCCATGTAGCAGAAGATCTGAAGTTTTCATTTGCTAAACACAAAAAATTGGGAAGGACCCAATAGCAAATAGTCTGTGGTTACACATAGGAGGGAGAGTGGGGAAGAACACATTTGGGTTCTAGAGCAAGAAAGTACTCTATCAAACATAATTTGCATTCTCTATTTCTTCAAATAAGTCTCGTTTTGCCTCACTCAAAGCTTTCAAATAGCCAGTTGCATTTGTGCAGGCCTATAATCTCAGCTTCTTGGGAGGTTGAGGCAGGCAAATTGCAACAGTGAACCTAGCTCAGAAAATGTAGGAAAATCTTGCCTCAAAATAAAATAAAAGGACTGGGAACATAGCTCAATCATAGAGCACCTGCCTAGAAAGGGAGCCCTGGGCTTCAGTCCCTGTACTGCAACAAGGGTGGGGGTGGGACACATTTTTTCCTTTGTCAGAAAACAATCCATTTTCCCTATCCAATTTTTTTTGTTATTTTTTACTTTCTAATTTTTCTTTTTTGATACTATTTTCCTCACAAGAAACTTCCAGGATTCCACAGGCTAAATTAGTTCCCCTTGTATGCTGAGTTAGCTTCTAATGCTTAAAAATACCTCAAACTGACAGACTTAGATAATAACTATTTATTTCATTTATTTATTTTTAATTTTAAAAAACAAAACAAAGGATCGAAAAGATGCAAAATTTCAAAAAAATAGTAGGAAATTAACACTAGTTAATATAGCACATGTTGTATTTTATTTATTTCACTCATAATGCTTTGAGGCAGTGCTTTGGGAAGGGTTTAGCTGTATGGTTCTTCTGCTAGTCTGCCCTGGTCCACTTATATCTTTATGGCCCCACGCTGGGGTCAGCTGAAGGTTTGACTTTGAACCGTTGGTCTTGAATGACCTCATTCATATATCCAGGAGCTGGCTGTCTGTGGAATGAGATATTTTAATTCATTTCCATGCTTTCATTCTGCAGCAGGCGAGTAGGTGATCTCATGATGTTTTCAAATTTGAGCAAACTTTGTTGTGTAAATCTTTCTCAAATCTTTGCTCATATCATATTTTCTAAATACCTAATGACCAAAATAAAGCAAAAGGTCCACCTAAATTACACTCCTTGTATCGATGGGAGTCAAAGTCACATTACAAAAGCATGAATACAGGCAAAGAAAGTATTTGTGGTCATTTGTGCAGTCTACTAAACACTCATTGTGGCCTAGAATATTTTTTGTAGCACTAACTTGTATATGATTTATTTATTTGCCTAATTATTTTTATTTATATTTTTCTACTATTAAATTATAAGTATATAAATATCATTTGAGAAGAGATGGTGTCCACTTATTCCAGCATTCCATTTTATTTGCCAAGTCCAGGATCTGCCTGAATGATGGTAATTAGGGTTTGAATTATAGCATCAGTAAACCAGTAACATCAGAATAAATCTCACAGATGTGTATTTCTTCCTTATGATTATTAGATTAGGTAAGAGAAAAGATCTGAGAGATTAGATAAGAGATTAGAGAGAATAAGATAAGAGAAAAATTAGTTCTATACTTATTTAATCTGCTTATATTTTTAATTATAGAAGATGAAGCTTAAGAGAGAGGGTAAAAAAAGTAACAGTAATTATAAATATATCTATAAAACTTACAATGTATCTATCATTTTGATGGTATGACTAGGTTGTGACACAGTAACATAGATTAGAAATAGTCATATGGTTTTTAGAGAATAAAATTAAATTCTTCAGACTAAAATAACCAGCAACTTTTATTTTTCTCTTTTTATTTCTTCATTGTCAGAGTAAAGAATAAAATTTCTGTTTTACTGTAAGTAGTGTATGTTCCATTTATTAGCCATTATTTCATTTATTCCAGTTTCTCCAGTGGCACTTCAAATTTTGAGTATCCAGTTTTGTTTCAATAGCCAGATTCTTTTAATGACTTGTTTCTGACCTTGGAATAAATCTCAATAAACTGATACATAAATATTTCTAGGATATTGGTTCAGTTTCATTTTTAAACTATTTCATTTTACAAGTACTCATTTTGAAGTAAGAGTAGGTAGATTCCCCAATGATTCACATGGACATCTACAGAGGAGTTAATGGCTCCCACATGCAAATAGTGCATGAACATCCACATTACTTTAAGCAACATGAAAATGAAATCCTTTAAAACTCTGCTTGGTCAGCAGTTCCTTCTGTTATTCTTCTCAAATACATTTTCATAATTTAAAGGTAAAAATCTACAAGAGGAAGTCACCAATATTTTTGTTAGAGGTCTAGTAGATATAAAACATAGTCAGCTCTTGATAAGCATAATAAAACTATATATTTTTTAAAATCTCGGGTGCATGAAATCTTGTAGTCTCCTATTCAATTTCATTTTAAGAAACAATTATAATACAAAGACTACACTGCTCTACTTACAGTGTTAAAATTCTTTCATTCTCACATCTTTGATGTAAATATGACTAATTCAATTGTTGACACATTAAAAGCTGTTTTTGAAAGGTTAAACAGAATTTTCAAGCTTTTTACAGCAATATTACATCAAAATACAGTGTTCCTTTGCACATAAAGCTATATTTTAAGTTGAAGGATTCCTGAAGTCAAAGAAAAGTGATATAAATTTAATTTTATTCAGGATATTTACATTTTAATTCAATTTACATTGAATAGAAAATACATAAATCATGACCAATGAAGATAGAATGCTACAATATATATTACCCTGGCTTTTCAATTAACCAGAGAGCATAGTCACTAAGCATGTTATGTTTAGATTCTGAAACCTGTACAATCTTAATGAAACACTAGATTCTTTAGTCTATTACCCAGTTCCCCATCTCTTTTTTCTGAGTTTTTTAAAACCTTATTTGTAATTCTTCTTGCTTCTTTGAATAAGGGGAACAGATTTAAATAAATGGTCCAATCAATAATGGAGGTGAAGAAGGACCAAAGAACATAGAATAAGCCCAGTATTTAGGGGAAAGAGAGTAATATTAGGTATTCTAGTTAAGATATAGGAAATTTAAATATTTTTGCAAAAGACAAGGCAGTTAGTAAGAGTTCTGTTATGCATCAGAGGAGAGGAGATGGGAGATGGGGAGAGGGCACCTTCATTTGTTAAACCATGGGTAACAGCAAGCCTCATAGTAGACTTTCAGTGGATAGACCAAAGTTATCAAGCCTAAGAGCAAGAGAAGTAAAGTCAGATGCAGTTTAGAGAATAAATAGTAATGAGATGTTGCAGGGATGCTAACCTAATAGGAAACTCAGTTTTTATGTGACTGAGAAACCATGGCGGAATGCAACCAAATGGCGGTATTTATCTGTATATTAAACCCCTGGAGCATAACAGAGGGTGCCACATACACACCACTTACTTTTCTACTGTGAATTTTGTATTTTAGCAGAATAGTAGCCAGCTGTGTGTCTCAGTACCTTTCCTTGAGGGATACAGGAAATAATCTTTGTGTTTAATCACTTGGTATGATGAGTGGCAAGTTGTGTGCACGTGCAAAAGTGGCAAACCAGTATTTACATCTACATTATACTCCATAGAACAGCTTTTATGTGTTTACCTAAACATCACAGCGGGTATAATATACCCACAACAAACTAGAATTTGGGTTTTTTTTTTAAGTTTTCTTTTGATTTTTATCATAGAAGTAGCTCAATTCAGTACAATGACACATGAAAAATCAGATTTGTAAGTTTTGGAGGAGATCAAAAGTGAATCAACAGATTACTCATTGCATGGATGATGAAGATGAGCCATTATTGCAAAATACATGTTTTCATAAAGAAAGAGTGGGATGAATGTATGATGATGATGATGATAATGATGATGATAATGATGACAAATCTAACATTGACTATGTGAGCCAAAGTTCCTATGACAATGCAATGGAGCAAGAATTGACTGATTTAGCCACAGGCAATGCAGATCTCCTTGATTCTGCTGATGAAGAGAATAGCAATGAGAGTAAATATTTGACTAGTTGAAATGTTGTGAAATGGTTATTTAACCAACAGGAACAATCCAATGTTAAAACTAGTTCTGAAAATATAGTGATGGTCTTGGCAAGGGTGAAACATGTTGGAAAAAATCCCAGCACTGCCATTTAGTGTTGAAAATTGTAGCAGATCAAATGCTACAAGATGCTGTGAAATACACAAAGACTGAAATATAAGTAAAATGTTATGTATGCACCAATAGCTATATTTTAAAATGTACTTATTGTAGCACCTCACTATCTGAACTGAATGCATTCATAGGTCTACTGTACTTAGCAGGGATTTCTCATGTTAATTACAAGAATGTAAAAGACTTATGGAAGAGTGATGGATCAAAATATGGCTTAACTTTTATCTTGTAGATGTGAAGATTGATTAAGACTTGAATCTAGAAACTCATCCTGGAACTCAGCCATCAGATCATATACTAATAAACTGTACAATACTGTGAACAGGCTTGTTGCCCCCATCTCTCAAATTAATTACAATGTGCCATTCAACAATTGGTTTGCCAGTTTCCAATTGATGTTACATTTGAGAGCAGAGCACAAGTTGACAAGTGCAGGAACTGTACATGGGAACAAAGCAGAAATTCTAATTGAAATGCTGCAATTTCAAAACAGAGTATTGTATAGCACAATCTTTAGATTTCGGAAAGATTTAAGCTGACCTTGTATATGGCAAAGAAAAACAAACTGGTACTGCTGATGTCAACATTGTACAATAATGGAAATACTGATAAGGAAACCTCAACAAAACTGAAGCCTGAGGTTGAAACTTTCTACAAAAAGCCCAAAATAGATGTTGTTGATGAGTTATGCAGCAAGTATTATGTCACTTGAAGCATAAAGCATTGTTCGATAGTTGTGTTTTCTTGATTCTAAACATGTGTGACATAAATAGTTGGATAGTTTACAAAGTAAATAACAAGTGCACAATACCAAGGAGTAATTTTCTTAGAGAATTGGGGCTGAAATTCATAAGAGATTATTCTGCACAAGAAAAATTATGCAAAATGTTTGGGGCATACACTGGTGAGCTGACAGGTGAACAGGCAGGTGCAGCATCCAGAAGACCTACTAGGACAACAGGAAAACCAAAACAATGTCAGCTGTGACCTTCAAGAAAGTACAGGAAAATAAAACATACATGCTATCCGTGTAAGTGGTACTTGTGTATAGAACATGGAATTTTTATTTTTGAAGACTCCCTTGAATATCACAATTGAAGCAAAGACTATTATGTTGTAGAGTTATATTGGTATTTCTATTTTAGTTCACAGTTTTTTATTTTTGACGTTATTTCTTAGATTTTGTAAGGAAGTAAATAGCTGATGTGAAAATGTTGATGTCTGCTCTAAGCAGTCACTGCAAATTTGGTATTTTATTTTATGGAAATCTTATTTCGCTGCTAAGTGCACATTGTACAACATAGTAAGAAGCTCCTGACAAAACAGAAGGAGAAGAGAGGTGACAAGAATAGCCTGCTACATAGAAAAGAAAAAGCAAACATACATACTCTCAGTGTAAGCAAGTTGTGCATATAGGAGCATACAGTTGTAATATGTGAAGACTGCCTTGTGTGGGATAGTAGTACCAAAGGTTCTTTCTTGGTAGACTTTTATTTCTGTTTACATTGCAGCTTATATGTTTGCATTTCTGATGCTATCTTTTAGGTTTTGTGAGCAAGCACATAGCTGAAGTGAAAATGTTGATGTCTGTTCTAAGCCCTAATTATACATTTGATATTTTATCTTATTGATATCTTATTTTCTTATTATCTGGTGTGGTACTTGAAGCAAATACTTTTTTCATTGAGCGCTATTGGTATTTTCACTGTAGTTCATATCTAAATTTATTTCTGATGTTATCTTTTAGGTTTTGTAAGCCAGTACTCAGCTGATGTGAAAATGTTGATGTTCATTCTAAATATGCAATACACATTAGAATCTAATAGTTTATTCTATTGATAGTTTATATTCTTGTTAACTACACATTGCATAATATAGTAAAAACCTGATAAATAGCAAGACTAGACACATGTTAAGTATGCCCTTCGAAAAGGACAGGAAAGCAAAATACATATGCTATCATTGTAAGTGATACATGTGTATGAAATGTGCTGTTGTCATGTGTGCTAAATGCCGGGTGTATGATAATTGAAATAAAATTTATTTATGTAAAATGCTATTCGTATTTTAGTGGTAGTTCATATTAAATCTATTTGTTGTTTTTTTCTAGACTCTGCCAAAAAACAGCCTATGTTGAAAAATTTGGTGTCTTTTTATAAACACTCAATAAATATTAAAAATGCAATACTTTATCTTATTTTTTTCTGTGAAGCACTCATTGTTTAATATAATGAAACTCATAAAATTATTAATTCATCTATAAAAATAGTCTCAAGAATAAATGTGTGTGTGTGTCACAGTTATGCCACAAAATGTCAAAAAGTGTGTTAGGCCTCAAGAATAACTAAGCCTCTAGCGCTGGCATGAGAGGATGTTGTCTTAAACATAAAATTAGATGAGCTCAACTCAAGAGAAAACAGAATTTGTATTACAGTAATTAAACTTCTCCCTTATTCTTTTTTAAGGCTTTGGGCCAAATTTGATTAAATATAGCAATCAAAATAATACTTGTTTGTCTGACAAAACATTGACTCAAGTAACTTCTATGTAGATTTGTTATTTCTGTACATTTTAAGGATCTATCATGAGAGAAATAGAATGTAGAAAGTTAGAAATAATCTCTAATTTAATACACTCATTTTTATTGTTTGAAATATGCAAAGAAACAATCCTTTAAAGAAATCTTAGGATGAATTGACAGTACACAGGCATTTTGAATTGATTGGACAATGAATAAAGTTTTTTCAAAGAGCAAGAATAGTTGCAAAAATAAAAGAATTCAAAGTTTCATAGAAACTCAATGTATTACTCCATGTGTCCTGTTAATATTACTCTGAGAAATTACTTCTCTGAAAAGAGAAAGCAAAAAATAAAAAACAAAGTGAGATCATTTGTATCATATACAGAAATATATGAAAGAGTTCAAATAGTTACATGGAAATAATGAAATACCATTTTGCAGCTACAATAGAAATTTTAATCTGGTTGTATCTTTCCAAATCAAAAGATTTAAAAAGCATTTACATATAATAAATCATAGCTTTAGCTACTGTGTACATATAGCATAAAATTTATATAAACTGCATTCTTTGCTAGAAGGAAAAAGAAAAGAAAGTTATGTTCCTAATATTTTAGTCATTATATTCCTACTCTTGGAGCAAAAGACTTTTTTTACATAAGTGTTTTTCATTTTAAAACATTTAAAGTTCATGTTCAAATTCTTTTATTTATCAGTGGTACGGACTGGGTAAAGTTTTAAGCCTCCTAAACCTGTGTTTCCATCTGTATGATGAAAATAACATCAATGATATTTACCTCATATGATTATTATAGTAACCAATGATAACTGTTTTCAAAGTGCTAGCATAATGCATAAATAATAAATAGTGTTTCTATCATTTTTGATCATAAATGTCAAAAAACATTGAAATGAAAGGTGATACAAAAACTCTACCATGCCTCTGGTCTTCTACAGTTTTCTTTGTGTTTCTGCAGAAGACTAAGCATTTTAAATTTTCTTATTTAAAATTATTTTCATCAGCATTTTATTCGACTTGCCTCCCATTAACAGACACACATTCATACAGTTTAAGGAGCTGGGAATCACCATTGCTGCAAAATCAAAAGATTATGTTGTTTATTTAAATATTAAAGTAATGGCAAGAGGTATATATATATATATATATTATATATATATATATATATAATTTCCTTATTAAAATACTTTCCATTTCAGTGTTTGCTTAATTCACAAATATCACTGAAATCATATAAAAATCAAAGTCACAGAAATACAATGACACTTCATATTTTCAATATTTTAAAGTAGTAAAAATGTTAAGGCAAGCAGTGAACACAAATTTATCCATGCTTTATCCTTTCCATTTTTGCACTTTTTCCCTGAAGAAAACATCATCATTAGATACAGTGACTTCAGTATCATAAAGTGTTGTATTCTTGGTTATATATGTCTGTTCACTCTTCTGATTGATTTCTCCTCCAGCTGTGACCTACCCACACCCACGCCAGTCCTCAAAACTGTTGCTATCAGTTCAAGAGATGATAAATACAGAATATCAAAGCAGAAGCATTCTGGTAATTTCACATTGTCACTACTGTACATAGGATATAGTCACATCTTTAGGGGACTCTTCTTTAATGAGAGGTAGACAGGTTAGCCCGCTTTTTGCATTTTCCTCATGTGTAATAGGACAACATAACAACATACGTGCTTTTAATCCTTCTTTGTACAAAAACTAAAGCCTACAGAAATGATGCAAGAATAATAATTTTAAAAGATTTCCAGCCCAGAACTTCATTATAAAAAGTGACAGTAAATTTGGCAAGTTGGATTATGTTGGCACCTGATTCACTATAAAGTTGAATTTCCCATGTAATTAAGATATATTTTGTCTGTTTTTTATAATATGAGAACATATAAATATTGTTTCTTATTTCAGTTAGTGGCACTGACACTCTTTGCCAGAATGAATTACTATTATGAAGGTATTCAACAGGTACTTTTCAAATTTCTCCATTTCTTCTACATGTGTTTTGCTAAAAACTTCTATATTGTTATTATTTATATATGTCTAAATATATATACATATATGTATATTGGTATGGTCTTATTCACATTCTTCAGTTAGTTATGATCTGTTTCATTACTCACTTTGAAATGAAAGTTGTTTAGCTGTGTGCTTATATGACACTGATAGGAAATGAAAAGTTTTCTCCTACATTTGATTTTGAACAAAGCAAAAATGACCCAACAGTGGATATCAATATTTTGTCATAATATTTAAGTAGTAAAACAAAATCATTATGAAGTAATATATGTTTACCATATCATACCACAACAAAATGGAGTCATGGTAAGTGTTCAAAAGTTGAAGCAAGGAGATTTGAATTCTAATCATGAATCTGGCACTGGCTACCTTTAACTGATCATTGATAAATCATGAGATCTTTTTCAACCTCAGTATTTACATCTTGAATATGAAATAACCACAATTATTTCTATAACTCTGTGATGTAAAAATTAAAAGAACAATGTACGTGAAAGATGCAAACAAATTTTAACGTTTCGTGAACATTATTGCTATTAGGTTATAGTAAACCATATTGGCATTTGGATTTGTGATTTTCAAGTCTATTGAATATAAACCTTTTCTTTTGTAGACTTTTTATAGTCCCTAGTAAATTCATGAAAAAAACTACTTATAATTTTGAAAGCCAATACATAACTTACTAATAGTAATAGAAATAGTAAATGAAAAAATAATTTATAATTAACATTTTTGTATGTAAATGTTAGGATAGAGAATTTCCATCATATCTTTTTTTCTCACTTTTTTTGCTTTTCCCTTTCTTCTTCCCCCACTCTATGTCCCTTTCCTTTTGAACTATTTCTTCCTATTTCACAATGTACATTATGTATTTTGGTTCTTATTTACACTTTCAGTTTCTCACGTCAGAGAAACAATGTGATATTTACATGTGTGTCTGATTTATTTCACTTAAGAGTATGGTCTCAAGATGCTCCATTTAAGTATAAATATCTCAAGCTTATCCTCCTTTATGGCTAAGCTATATATATATATATATATATATATATATATATACATATCACAACTTTTTTTTATCTATTTGTCAGTTAATGGACACTTGGCATTTTCCCAAGATTTAACTATTACTAACTGTGCTTCTATAAACACAAGTACATATGTCACTGTGATACGATGTTTTTAATTGTTTCAGGAAAATACCAAGAAGGGGACTAGCTGGGTCAAATGGAACCACTAGTCCTAGTTTTTTTGAGGAATCTCCACACTGATTTCCACAGTGTTGCACTAGTCTACACTTACACCAGCAATAGAGAAATGTTTCCTTTTCCCTGCAGTCCCTCCAGCATTTGTTATTGGTTGATTTTTGATAGCTATTCTTTCTGAAATCAGAAGAAATCTCAGTATTATTTTAATTTGCATCTCTCAAATGATCAATGATGTGGAATATTTTTCACATTTTTTGTTCTTTCTACTTCTTCTTCTGGGATGTATCTATTCATTTCAGAATTCCTAGAAGACAACAGTTGAATCACCTTTTGCAACTATATGTAAACTTATTGAGAAAGTCACAACTATGAATGCAGACTGTCACACAAGGTGCATAGGCCATTCCAAAACCATAGAAAGGGGGCTGCAAGTGTAGCTCTGTAGTGGGGCACATGCTTAGTGTATATGCAAAGGTATAGGTTAGATACCCAGCACCCTCTCCTCAAAAACCTGGATAAAATCTTGAGTATTGATGCTTGCATTGGTGTGATTGTCTGAAAAAGTAAAAAACATATTGTAAATTTTTGAAGAAAATATATCCCTCTTTCTATTTGTAACGCTATAGCATTCCTGGAAATTTCTACAAACATCAAATGACACAAAAACAAGGGTTATTTGCTTGCAATGTGTAAGAAGTCTTTAGATTAAAATGATTTTAAACCAGCCTTTTCATTACATGAAAACCTAGTGGAACATTCAAAATTTGTACAAAGTGTGAAATAATTCTTCATTGTGAGAGTTGATCATACACATTGTAAATTATCATGTACATCTGGCCACCATATACAGGCCAATAATATGCTTCAAGTCACTTTTACAATAAAAACACAAGTTTTGAAAAATATCTTTACATCACCACTATGAATCTTTAGACCAATAATATCATTATTATATTATTATCTTAAGAGTAATATTTGAAAATGCATCATGTTTTAATAGTATGACAGTTAATTTTGTTCCATATTTGTTAAAGATTCAGTCAAATTCACGTGGAAATTTTATTGAATCTTATGTCTATCAATCAATTGTTATAAAGTCCCAACTGTATAGAATGATCCAATTAGCCTAATACTCTAGCCTCTTCACATTCACTTTATCCTATATATGAATCATTTCCTCTTACCAGTCCATTTGGTATACTCTAAATCAATGAATGGTTCTTCTGTGACTGCATTTACTTGTGCTCCACCTGCTAACTCAACATCTTTACCACAATTTACAATAGAAACTATCTCTGGATTTAGGCTTAGAGTGTGCAGGTTTTATCCTTATAAATGAACTTTTAAATGAGGATAGTATTGGCCCTTACCTGCAGAAGGTATATCCCAAGGTCCTCTGTGGATGCCTATAACTGTAGCTAGGACCATATCAGACCCTATAAATTGACCAGTTTTGTTTGCCCTGACAACACCCATGTGCTAGTGGCTGAAGTGCTCACTCTGAGGTAACTGGTAGATCACAGTTCTAGCCTTACCCTCAAAGTTTCTCAGGAAATAACATGTTTTTACTATTTTCATGTCATGTTAACATGTTTAAAGACATAAATCTATATATAACATTCTGTTTTTAATAATGATATTTCCATTTACAAAATATAGCAATTCTCAGTTACTGAAATTAAGTGTACACTGGCTATGATCTACTTTTTTCCTAAAGTGGGAAGTTAATGCTTTTTCCATCTTAAGTAAGCACTTATCGCACACTGTGGTCATAACTTTTACATTTTTGATGTGTGACAGCAATACTAGCATGCATTTATAATCTTTTTCCTTCACAACTTCTCAGATAAAAAATATCATTTTGGCCATCGATCTCAGCAATCTCAGTATATGATTTCTTTTCTCATTTATTAAGCACCTTCACTTTTTCACTTAAAGGAAATACTTTAGAATTCTTTTTTTTTTGACATATGCAAATTGCTAACATTACTCCTTGCTCTCTTGGGCCATTATTAATTAAAGTAAGGGTGACTTCAGCACAAGTACTGTAATACTATTTGCAATTACAGACTTCAACCAAAAGGGCTGGCTATTCAGCAGCTATTTTGTAGATAGAGTGTACTGTGTTCATAAACAAGACAAAAGGATTGTTCTTATCTGGGAGAGAATGAGATAGCACAAAATTTCATAACAGTACTCAGAATGGTACACAACTGAAAAGCTGTGAATGGATTGTTTGCTGAATTTTCGGCCCATGGTTGACTGTGAACAATTTAAATCACCAAAAGAAAAACTATGGATAACACGAAGAATAGTCTAATTTCTTTCTAAAATGGTATCCACTTAAACATTTATCTGAGAATGCTATCTCCAAAGTTTGAAGTTTCAGGACAAAATTATTTTCATTGTCAAGTGTTATGGCTTCTTTTTGATGTCCCCCTAAAACCTTATGCAGTCATAGGTGGGGCTTTTTCAGAAGTGGCTGGATCTACAGTGAGTGATAATGGACTTGATTCATGGTTCAATGTTAAACTCAAGGTCATTAAGATTAAGGATGTGAGTGTTGCCCACCCTAAGTAGCCTGGATAAAATATAAGGGATAAAAAGAGCTGTGGTTTTCCCTTGGGTTGCTTTTATTACCTTCTGAACTCCATGAAGTGTTTTTCTCCTGAGATGCCTGTGTGCCATACCACTTTGCCTTGGAGCCAGCTGATTATGGACTGAAAACTTTACAAACCGTGATCTCAATAAACCTTTCCTCTTTTGTCTTTGGATATCAGGTATTTTGTGTCAGCAGCAAGAGAAAAGTAACTGAGACATCAAGCATTCAGACTCTTCAAGATCAGATGGTTTGTCAGATCTTGGTTCTGATAGGTAGTATTCAGAAACTATAATTTTGATACCTGAGGGTCTCCTAAAAAATTAGAAATAGGGATTGCATAAATACATATATGAGTATAGTTCATAATTATCTGTACATGATATCTAATTATATATTATAAATATATATAATTCAATAAACTGGGACATAATTAAACATACATTCCAAAATGCAAAAAAAAAATTGGCATGTTTTCACAATTTTAAAGACTTAATTTCTTAATGGGGAATTTTAAAATCAGTCTGCATTTAATTTCTTAAATTTGTTTTAAGAAATAATTACCTTAGAGTCTCATTCTCAGCTGATGACAGAATGTTGAGTTCATTTCAAATATATAAAAATTTTTATTATTTTAATGGAAAATATATATTATACATAATTACAAACTACTTATGATAGTTCCTTGGTGTCCTTCATGTACGACCATAAATATTAAACAAATAAACTAAGATCAAACTGAAAGTATGAGAATTCACTGGAGTTTTTTTATAAGGACATTAATCCTATTTATGAAAATTCCACCTTCATGATGTAATCACCTTCCAAAATCCTCATGTTCAAAGTGCAAATACCACCACACTGGGGATTAGAGTTAGTGCTTGAGTTTTTCAGGAGACACAAAGATTTAGTCTATATCAATAGCTTATTAGTCATGTTTTCTAATCATTTCTAGTAACTGTATGCATCTGAATCCTACTCTTTTCAAATAAACAAATGTCACATCATTTCTTATAATTAATTTCAGAATCTTTTTTGTGTTCATTTTCTTATTTAGGTTAAATTATCAAAAACATGTCATGACTATTTTTTACTCCTCTGCGTCAATTATTTCTTATTTATTTGAACTAAATATAAAATCTAGTTGCATGGTAGGCAACAAATAAGATTTACTAAATATACAAATCAATTTAAGCTAATATTATGTTAATTGACCTTAAAAATAAATGGTTTAACAAAAGTAGTTAGCATTTCTTTTTTCTTTTTACTGGAAAACCAAGTGATATTGAGCAAGGGGTAAAACTGGTTTATGAAATTTACATGCAATATCTCCAGGTTGAAGAATTGGTCCATGTTTGTTGAACAAACTTAACAAGTTCAGGCAAAACCTTAAAATATCAAAAATTAGATGCATTTTTAATAAAGTATACTGCTTACATATTTAAATACTTGGCTCCTCTACTTTTACTTAATGTTCTTAAATCATACTTTGGATATGTCTACATTTAAATCACTTTTAGAAGAGAGATGTTCTCTGCCTTGTTTATCCCTGAATTCTCAGTGCAGTAAACAGAATAAAGTAGATGTCAGATAGATAGCTATTGAATGAAAGATGAGTTTATGATGAATACCTCTGCAGGACTTTGGAGAGGAGAATTATTAATTTTCTTATCATTTTATACATCTGTTGTTTGAATTTTTAACTTAGTGCATACACTAATTTCATAATAACAACTATTACGGAAAAAGGGAGAGGAATGGAGGAGGAGAAAATATATAAGAAAGATGAGAAATGACAGATAACAACAAGGAGTTAAAAAGGATAAATTTGAAGAAAGAAATGAATAAAAAATATAAAATATAAGAAAATGGGGCTTCCACTGAAAAATAGCTACTTGGTATTTTAGAATTATTCCTTAAACTTTATGAGTGTATTGAGAAAAAAGAGAGCATAAAACAGCCGAATGTGGTAGTGCATGTATGTTTTCCAGCACTTCGGAAGCTGATGCAAGAGGATCACCATGAGTGTGAGGCCAGCCTAGGATATCGTGGGTTCATTACCAGTCTAAACTACATAGTGAAATCCTGTCTCAAAAAGACAAAACAAAACCAATTAGTAAAAGGCAAAAAAAAAAAAAAAGTATGAAAGAGAGAATGAAAAAATAAAATGACCTAGTCAAGAAATGACAATAAAATAATCAGTTCTCCACAAGGTAAAATAAAATTAGGCTGTTTTTCACATTTCATACACAAAACATAAATTCCAGATGGAGAAAAGAACTAAATGGCTAAAAAGAAACTTTCAAACTTTTAAAAACACCTCTAAAATATTTTATAGATTTGTGATAGGAACTATTTTTTAGAAAAAGAATGCACATATGCATATATGGAAAAAATTATTCTATCAAAGTCAAATAAACAAAATCTCCTTGCGAGAAAATATTGCAAGAGAATTTAAAATATGAGTAACATACTGGCAAAACATACCTATAGCATCTCTAGTAAAAAACACATTTAGACAATTGAGTAGTTCCAATACTTATATATCAACATAAAAAGGACACTTTTT